>CAKNYM010042690.1:46604-104021 GCA_932195095.1 Andricus curvator
GGGGGGGGGGGGGTCAATATAAGACTTTGTATTGTCCTCGGAAATACGTATGTATGCAAAGTTTCTCGGTTGAATATGCGGAAGTGTGACACGATTGGAATGAAAAATTTGACCCTGACATATACACATGCTCACTAGGGTAGGCCAAATTTTTTTCTTCAAATTTTCATGCTTATCGCCCGGAAATTTGTTCGAATCCACGAAAAAATAAATCTTTTTGTTGTTGTTGTTAAAAGACATGATATTTAGAGGTCGCTCAAGCCCCATGAAGTTTAATACGTATTTTGCATTAGAAAAAAAGACGGGTTTGTAAATTTTGTTCAGAATCGTCAACATTAGCTGAATCGAGTTAACACTCAACATTTCACTTCACAATTAGCCATAGAATACAAATACAGTATTACTTTTTGGCGCTAATTATGATTTTTTTGCGGTTTTTTAAATGCAAATTGTTTCTAATATGTATATAAACTACTACTTTTTACTGGTAATTAGATGCTTACAATAATTGTTTGAACAAATCATTATTGTTTATAGAACAAAGGTAGAAAGGAGCGGTTTTTAAAAAAAAATTCCACTTTTTGGCCAATTTTCAATTAGATTGAGGTGATACTTAATTAATGTTAACAAACATAATTGTTTAAATATTTTATTATTATTGTTAATAATATTCTCTTAGACTAATGCTAGAAGATTGACATTTTTCAAAAATTTTCCACTTTTTGTCCAATTTCCAATTAGAGTGAGGTAAATAATTAATTAAAGTTAACAAAATTAATTGCTTAAACAATTTATAATTCTTCTTAATAATATTTAATTTGAATAATGCTAGACGGTTGCGATTTTTTCTGAAATTTTTAACTTTTTACCCACTTTTTACTAAGTAAAGTAATAAATAATGCAAGTTAACAAACACAGTTGTTTAAACAATTCATTAATGTTTACAACTATCTTTTCTATCTTTTCGTGGCGTCGCTTACACGTGAGTGGCGCGGCCTATCCAACGGCTTGGAGGTGGAGGGGATACATAGGAGAGAAGCGAGGTAGCATCGGCGGTCTTTTTTCAATCTCTGTATCCCCTCCACCTCTAAGCCACTTGATAGGCCGCGCTACTCACGTATAAGCGACGCCACGCCGCCTAAGCTCGGTCGCTGGAACTGCACTCACTGTACCGCTCTAGATC
This sequence comes from Andricus curvator, assembly GCA_932195095.1. Classification (NCBI taxonomy): domain Eukaryota; kingdom Metazoa; phylum Arthropoda; class Insecta; order Hymenoptera; family Cynipidae; genus Andricus; species Andricus curvator. The sequence continues at coordinate 47,788 of CAKNYM010042690.1, forward strand.
TGTTTTACAACGTTTTCAGGAGAGCCGATTGAAGATTTAAATACGTACCAAAATTAAGAAATATGGACGAAATTATGAAAATGGTTGTAGTAAATTTCTCAGATTCTAACCTATCAATTTCCATTAAATTTTTGTAAAAATTCATGTTAGCTAATATGAAAAGGTTGATAATAAGCAGCGCTGTTTTGTCAAAATGGAATTATTTTAAGAATTACTGAAGGAAATTAAGAAAATACAGACAAATATATATTTTTTTTAATTATTCGAAAGCATGAAGAAATATTAAACACAAAATCAACTGCATAGTAATTAAAATTACTCTCGAATCATAATAATAAACATAACCTTTTAGGCACATGAACTTTTATCGTATCGTCCTTCCATTGCGTTCTGAAGTATCGCAAACCTCAACCTACAAAATTCTCTGCTCTGTCAACAGTCAGCGTCGCCAACACAATAAGCTTAGAACTTGAAACTTCTGTACAGTATCAATCATTATTTCGCATTTTTATGTTTCTTGCACTGATTCTAAATTTTTTCAAACGAGCTGCATGGAGCTATCTTTCTCGCAAATCGAAGAAAGTAACCAATTTCGTTTTCTTTTATTTTATTTTCAAATACTGTGTAGAAATAAATAATATTTTAACAGAGGGCGTAGAGTAGTCTGTTTTTTATGTTATCATAAAAAATAAAAATCGTCAAAAATGGACCTAGAGCGGTACAGTGGTTGAACGCGACGAGGAGCGATACACCGCTCAAAGGTGACGTGGATCAGTATGGAATGGAAGCGTCGAGCTGTTACCCGCCCCTAACTCATCTTATGCCTGAAACCCTCAAATTACCTTCCTGCGTAAATCCCTGATCGCATCTATGTTTTCCGAAACCCCTAAAACACCCTCCTGCGTATGCCCCTGATTGCATGCATATTTTCTTCAACCCCTCGAAAACCCTCTTGCGTACGCCCCTGATCGCATTTATATTTTCTCAAACCCCTAAAGCACCCTCCTGCGTACGCTTCTGATCGTGTTCATAATTTCTTGAACCCCTAAAACACCCCTCTGCATACGCCCCTGATCAACATCCGGTAAGTGTAGTTCCGATCTGTAACGGATAGAGGGATGGGTGATGCAGTTTGCAGGCCTATTTGACTGGTCGACATGTCGTAATGGGTATAATACGGAGGTACTTTTAATTACTTTTTTTAGTAATGATACGGATAAATATAGCGACTAGCACTGCCTCGTTGACCTCCCCAGATTCCTAATGCAACTGTGTGAAAATTTTGGGACTGTTCAGAGAAGGCATTAAGATTTCTACATAACGAACAGACACACATTCTCTTATATACAGGGTGTCCCAGACTCAAGTGACCGGACTTATACTTGCTTACACTTCCATTTTTTACAGAATTTTCTTAAAACTAACCATTAAAAACTAACATCCATCCATACCTTCTCTCTAAGACCGTTCGCTCTTATCGCCTTGCCTTCCTCGCTTCGCTTCGCCTCGCCTCGCACGCATGTCCCTACTTTCTTGCTTTGTCTCGCATTGCCAAACTCTGTCTCCGCGGCTAATACCTAATACTTATATACTATTTACAATATTTACAGATTCTTATATCTACTTCCTCTCCTATTTACAATCTTTCCTTCTCCATTCCTCTTCCTCCTTACTTCTCTTCTTCTCCATCTTGACCACCACTCCCTTCACCCATGCTACTGCCCTTTTGTCCCGCTTTTCATGCATCAGTACCTCCATGCTTATCCCACTCCTTTCCGCTTCCACGCACTCCTCCAACCAGTGCTCCACTCTTGCCTCCCCCCTCCCACACAGTTCACACATTCTCTTCTCCCTAGAGAGCCAGAACCTATTAAAACCCTCCATGCACCCACATCTCATCCTCTCTATAAGCTCCTGACTTCCTTTCTCTCCTTTCTCTCCTTTCTCACAACAATATTGCGCTCTCGCCCTTGGCATAATCCACACATAGTTCCCGTTTAACCTCGACTCTCTTATTCTCTCTTCCCCTGCTATTTTCTCTCTCTCTCCATGCCGTTTTTCTTGAACATCTCATATACCTTCCTACCTTCCTCGTGCATCCTTCTCACTTCATCCATCTGCAGTCCATTCGTTCTAAAATACCTTCCCCTTCCAACCTCCATCTTCCCACCCCCTCTCCTGTTCTCCTTCTCCCACCAACACTCCCTAACCAGATTACTTCCCCCATCTTCCAAAAATCCTCATATTTACACGCCCGACTCCTCGTTAGAATCCCTAAACTCGTTCTCCCCGTCTCCCTCCTGACAATATAATGAGGCGTGTTCCTTGACAACCCCAGTGTCCACTATACATACCTCTCCTGTGTCCTATTTACCTCTTCACTTTCCTTCCATCCCCACACCTCTACTCCATATAATAGCACACACATCACTAGTGAGTCAAACAATTTCATTCTTCTCATCTGCGAATAATTTCTTTCCCAGCCCCCGAACCTCCGTCATCACCACATTTGCCCTCCTCACTCTCTCTTTTATGTGACCATCCACTCCACCATTCCTCCGAAGCAAGAAGCCCAGGTACACAAACTCTTTCACCTAACCTGTTCTTATCCAGGTACCTTCTGAACCTCTTCATCATCTCCTATAGGGCCTCCTCGCTTCTTGCCAGCAACACTATATCATCTGCATACGCTAGCGACCAAATTCCAGCCCCTCCTACCCTAACTCCTTTCACCACTCCGGCCTCCAGCTTACTTTCCATATCCGCGATTAAAATTGCAAAAAGCGTTTGGCTAAGCAGACACCCTTGCCTTAACCCCCTATCCATCCATAATCCCTCCGAAATCCCCTCCACTCCTCTTACCTTATCTTTGGTCTATTTATATATCTCCCTTACCCTTTCGATCAGGCCTCTCTCCACTCCCCTCTCCTCCATCGCCTCCCACAACCTCTCCCTATCCACCGAAGGAAACATGCCTTTAAGATCCACAAAAACGCGTACACTGTCGACCCCCTCTTCGCTAATTCTCTATCTACTACGTGCTGCAGAACGTAGATATTGTCGATAGTACAACTACCCGCCCTAAAGCCCGCCTGTGTCTCCGGCAATATTCCTTTCCCCTCGACATCCTTCCGCAGCCTCTCCGCCACCACCATCGCGTATACTTTATACCCCGTATTCATTAGTGTAATCCCTCTATAATTTTCCTGCCTATCCCTATCTCCTTTCTTAGAGAGTGGCGCGATTACCCCTCTCTCCACCCTCCTGGGAATCCCTCCCCCCTTCATACTTTCTTCATTACCTCCTTCAGCCTCACCCTAATCTCTGGTGTACTAAACAGCCACGCTTCGTTCACTACCCCGTCCAGCCCTGCTGCTTTTGACCATCTAAACTTCCTTATCTGTTTCTCTATCTCCTCGTAATTCAAATCCTCCATCACTGCTTCCCTCGTTCTTTTACTCCCACCATCTCTCTTCCTTGAATCTGAGCCCTGAAATGATTCTTTAAAAAAACTCCCTCCACTTCTCACTATCTTTTCTATCACTATCTCAGCTATCTTCTCGCTTATCCCCACTCTACGCTTCCTAAATCTATTTATTATCTTCCAGACGTCCCCATCTGTCTTAACACATCGCAACTCCTCTTCCAGGTCTTTCTACTTTTCCTGTTCTTTTTTCTTACACATAAATCAATTTCTACGTACTCCACCCTTTTCGCAGTACCTTCTTTCCACTTCTTGTACTTCATCTTCACCTTCCTTTTCATCTTTTTACATTCCCTATCCACCAGGGTTTCACCATTCCTTTTTTCTTCTTTCTGAATATCTTCTTTTGCACGCACCCTTTCACTTTCTTTGTTGAATCCTCCCATATCTCTTCCACCGAATCCCCTTCAAAGCGTGCCTTCCCTGAATGTAATCGCTGTTTAACTAATAATTATTATAAAACTCGTGAATGTGGATGGATTGCGGGTTTTGGGAGTTGAATACGGGTTCGCGGGTTGCATGTGGGTTGCCGAGCTGAATGCGGGTTGTCGGGTTGATTTCGGGTCAGGGTTTTCTTTTTGCACACCCCTGCTTGATTTGAAATAAATTTAAATTCAAATTGTTCTGGTTTGAATCTTTCGATGTCCGAATTTTTGTGATATAAAAATAATATGATCTAGAATTTGTTTACAATTTTACATGCACTGGAACCTGGAATGAAGAACGGTTTCGGGCATGGCCTGCATTGGCCTTCACCTTAAGTCCAGGGAATCCAAATGTAAACAGTCAAGACCGTGTAAACTAGCACTGCTCCCTTTGTAGCTAAGCTGCTGTTCGTCGCGTTTCGCAGGATTTTCAGATTAATAGTACTCATTCCTGACGGCTTTATTGTTGATTTTTGGTCTTCAATTTTAAATTGATTTGTTTAAAAAATTTCGAATTATAAATTGCTGAATTTTTGAAGTCTTTCAGTTTCAAATTCTTCAATTTTGAATAATTCGTTTTAAATTATTCATTCTTAAACGCTTGCGGAATTAAATTGTATAATTTTATTGTCTTTTGTAAAATTTGTATACTACACCTAGTTTTGTAATTATATATTCTAAATATAAGGCTGAGAAAGAAAATAATAATTATTTATAAAATCAGTGCATGAAAGCAACAAATTAAATTAATTTTGCAGTTAATTTTTACCGTCTTGAGTTTCAGGATCACGCTCATGAAAAGGATTAGATTTTTTATATAAAATTATATACAGTTTTGAAGAACTTCAAAACTATTCATTTTATCATAAACCTTTCGGATTTATTATAGCGCAATTTTTTGTATTTAGTATTCTGCGTACGATCAACTGTAAGCACGTCTAATGAATTCTTATATTCTCGTGCATCGTAATACCAACCTTTTCAAATAGAAACCCGGAATTCGAACATCGAAATGTGCTCTCAGCACAGAAGTTGCTTTCAAAGTGGCAAATTTACGAATTGGGTTACCTTTTCCTTGATATGTGACCGTTGCACTCTCCAAGAATGTCTCAATTCCCTGACAAACTACGAAATGAATGAATTGCAACCTTACTTTATTTTTATCATAAATAATTTTAGTTTATAGATTTATTTTTCTATTCTGAATAGAAACTCATAAATGACAATACGTCGTTTTGAACTTGTTTGACTCTTCTTAAAATATCTTAACATTCGAGTTTTTAAAGAATTTTTGCAGAATAATGACGATTTGAATAATGTTTTTAAATCACAGTCTGGACTCTGCATACACAATTGAATACAAAGAAAATTTAAGAATTAGGAAGAGCTAAAGGCATTTATACGCAAAATGACACCTTGCTGGAAATACTTGCATAATCAGGGTATACAAACTGATACCTGCTCCTCAAATGGGCAAATAGATCAATTTGTAAAAATCCATATATCGACATGAAAGAGAAATTCAGATTTTCTCCAAGATTACTAACAATTTTATTTAACACATTTATATGATTACATAGAAACATTTCGAGGCACTAAATGACTTTTTTACCTTATAAATTATAAATTATTTTAACAAGCTTGGTTGATTAAACTGGAAGTTAAATCCAATTTATTTATGTCTATACTAAAAGCCAATCATTCGCGAATTGTCTTTTACTTTAAAATACCCTTTATTCGCTTGCATTTTGCTCTGCTCCACAACTAGAGTGATTAGATACATTATGAATGCCCTTGAGTGTAATAATTTCATCATGACCTTTGTGTGCAACCTGGCAATATATATAAATCAGATGGACATTTTTTATGCAAATAATTTATAAACCAAATGAAAATTATGCATAATTTTTTCCACTATATATAATTTGTCCACCTGGGTTCTATCAGCAAAGTCGAAAGTTCAAGAGATAAATGTGCAAAATTGTTAAGGTGATCAAGTTTTCTACTACCCTTGCTTCTTTTACTGACTTTCAGATTTAAAAATGAAACAGTTTACTGGGTGACGCTGAACCAAATTTAATTGAATGGTGCTTACGTGTAGAATTTTCTAGTCGATTATGGTTGCTTGGCACCTCGGGAGAGTTGTTTCATCAAATTTAAAATCATCACCTGAGACCTTTTTGAAAAAACCCATTTTTGTTTTTCAAGCAATTATGAGACGTAGCATTGGCATATGTCGTAGGCTTTTAGACAAATCCGGCCTTTAGCCGAATTCCTAGACATTTGGCTGAATGCCGGCCAATAGACGAATTTTTATTTTACTGATGAATTTTAGTTTAATTGCTAGATCAACTTGGGAAATTAGCCTAAGAGTCGGATTTTAGCCTAACTTCCTAAGGCTAGGCGGGCCATTCAGGTTGTAATAGAGTTGAAGGGTGGCATTACAGAACTAGATAACCAACATTTTTCCGCAAATTGGTTTATTGCATAAAAAATCAAATACACGTTGCGTTAAAGGGATTTTCGCAAATAATAATTTGTTATTATAGTAATAAAAAAATTAATTTGGATTTGTGTACAAAATTTATCTTAGGATTTGACCGTAATAATCATTTTTTTCTTCTCGCCAGCATCTATATTTCTTGAAATTATTATTATTATTTAATGAAAAAAATATCTTTTTTAGCCCTTTTAACGAAAAATCGTAAATCATAGTGCGATACTTAAATTTCACTTTTCTCGGAACAAAACAATTTTTTAATATCAAACATTTATTATTCTTATTCAGCGTCCCCATATCTCTGGAACAAATTTTTATTTTTGCAAACAACTCTCAGAGATTGTCAACTAACACATCTATTTCCCCGAAATTGGATAACATTTCCTGATCAATTCTTTTGGGGCTTGAATTAGCAACACGTAATCTCAGAAGTGAATTTTTATCTTATCTTCGAGTGGTGATTTCCATTTTACAGAATGTTTTTAAGGTCTCCTGAAAAATTCTGCTTTTGTTGGTTATCTAGTTCTGTGCTGCCACCTTTCAGTTTAAGTAGACTGAAATATTCAATGATTTTATTATTTAAATTTTCATCGAGAATATACATCTGGTTTCCATTATTATAAAAAATATAAACTACTAATGGCAGCAAGGCAACCTCAAATGGCACTCCACCTCAAAATTCCTGCTTTAAAGCATCACAGAGCACACCTTTTCCTTTGACATTGGTTTTTCGCTGCCTTAAAATTACATTTTTTGTACCCCTGACCGCCGCTTATAGATTATTTTCTAGCAACCTCCCTTAAATTTAGCAATATATCCGTCGGTACAACATCAAGAAGAATTGCACTTGTTCCCAATTTCGGAATACTTGATAAACCCCAATCTTAAATTGCGTTATAACATTGAAGATGAGTATTCGAAAGGAAAAACCTTATTTAATGCGATTTCTTCCAGACTATTGTTTTCGGAATTTGTACAATAACGTTTCGGAATCGGACCGATTCCAAATAAAATATCAGGAGGAGTGTGCACTCCCCGTCTCCGTGTTAAACTTAGTTTAGACTTGATATAAATCAGAATAATTTACATCTCAAAGTTAATTTTATAACACCGTAGATATTATTGAAATTTAAAGGCCCGCGTTCAAAGGACGCTACAGATAATGTAATGATATCGCCATCACTCAGAGGCAGACATTTTTCTTCCTTAAATAGCCCACCAAGCTTTAGGAAGTTAAGCTCAAAGCCGTTCATTTAGGCTAACTTCCTAAGTTGTTTCGGCAGTTAGACTAAAATTAATCATTGAAACGAGAATTCGTCTATCCACCGACGTTTAGTCAGAGGCCTAGGAATTGAGCTAAAAGCCGGATTTGTCTATTAGCCTACGGCACATATAAGTAAATGTTGCCTCAAAGTTTTGTTTTAAATTTCAAATTTCATTTTATAGTTTTGTATATTCCCAAGTATGATAGAGACCATCATTTAAAAGCGATGTACTGGAATAAAATACAAAATAATAGGTCTCTTGTTAAGCTTGATTTTTAAAAGAAATTTTTAAATGGTGGTCTCGACCATACTTTAGAATGTACAAAACTATAAAATAAAATAAAAAATAAAATAAAACTTTGAGGCAACATTTACCACCAATCTCATATTCGAGCTCCTTTCAACTCAATTTGGTACAACCCCACCGTGTTTATCTTTTTTTGTTTATTTAAGTCAGTATAGTAAAATTGAAACTAAGAAAAAATGTAATAATAATCAAATGTTTGGAATCTAATTGTAAAATTGAATTTTTCTTGAACATCGGACTATAATCTAAAATGGATAAAATTCATCAAAGTTTCTTCGAGCGCCAAGCGTTACGGATGCTCCCTTGGAAAGTGAGAATTTCACACGTGACACTTCACTTCCTGGCTACATGAGTTTACTTCGCGATGAGCAAGTCGCGATTCTCTTCGCGTTCGTAATCTCCATGTCAGTTTCTCTAAAGAAATTTTATGAAATGCTCAGAATCCAATGCATATGTACATGCAATAGGTACTCGTTAAGGTATCAATTAACATCACTGAGCACGACTCTCGACGATGCCAAGATAACATAAGTGCGTGCGAAATATGACAGAAAGTGCTTATTAAACTCCATCATATTGCTGAAACAAACAACAATTATTGAATTGTCTATTTATTGTAATGTTATCTGCTTTTCGAGACTCGTCATATTAGTATTCATCTCTTAAGACTTGTTATTTAGACGAAAAGAGAAAAATCAGAGTGATTATGAATGTCACTCTCATCACATAATGTTGCTGATTTTTTCCCTTGTTTTCTATTATAAGTTTTATTTCTTCGGCCACTTTTATCCTCTTTGAGGAAGTATACATTGCTATGCGGAAACTCTCACTCTCCAATCATTTGCAAGCAGGAAAGGAAGCCCGTAAAAAAAGAATAATATTCCAATTACAGGTTTGGAAATTTGAAAAAAAAAAACAAATGGCTATTTGCGGAAAAGTTGAGGTAAGAGTTAAATATGCAAAGAATAGAAGTGGAACGAGGGAAAATTTAGAATACTGGGTGATGAAGGTATTTTGCTACATTTCTTGTTCTTTGTTCAATATATTTTGAACGTTTTTCATATCTTTTGGACAATATTTGAAGTCATTATAGGAATTGAAGATGATGAATATTCTAAATTTCCAATTTATTGCAGAATACGTTTTTTAAATCAATATGGAATTTAATTTGGAATATGATTTATCTTGGAATAGAGTTAAAATGACGCGTTTTTTCTAATCTTTCAACTTATTTCCAACTTTTTAATTAGATAAGGTAATAATTATTTCAAGTTGATAAACATATTTATCTAAACGATTTACTATTATTTTTAATAATATTGTCTTTAAATAATGTTAGAAAAAAAACATTTTTTACTTTTGGGGTTTTTTGGGACCCTATAAAACAGAATTTTGGGAATGACATTTAAAAGATAAGTTTTGATTCGTATTTTGTATACATTTTGAAATAATTGGCTTGTATACGTACATATAATATATAAGAAACATAGCAAGTTATTGTACATCCAAATTTTTAGGTGCAAAGTAAAAAGTATAATTGTTCAGCAAAGATTTAACAACATAAGTAGTATTTTTGATAAAAATGTAAGCAAATCATCAGTAAAATTAATTTTTAATTTGTTAATAGCTTCAAAGAATGATGTTGGGATACAGCAACTTCATTTCTCTGAATAATTATTTTTTTTAATAGGTGGTTAAATATTTTTATTCTATTAGTTTCAAATGCAACTAACAATAATTAAAACAATAGTAATGAATCCTTTATCCCGAAGAACGTTATAGAAATATTGACTTCATGGTCAAGACAAAAACCGCGAAACTATTTTTCAATAAAGGATCTCAAATTTTTTTAGGAATAACTTACAACTGTCTTGCTAGTGACCCGTTGCAATGATACTTTGCAAATGGAAAATTATTTTTAATTGTTTCAATATTTTTTTCTTTAGAGCAAAGAATCATATTTTCAGTTGATTCCGTAAGCAAAAATTGAGGCTATTCATTGAAAAATAATCAAACTGTGAATTTGTTTATGAAAATTGTTTAAATAATTGCTAAATATCAATATGGTTGAAGTATCGTTCAAATAATGAACGAGATAAATTCTTTATTTAAATTCTTCGTTTTTATTCAATGATTTGATTATGCAATCTAAATAGAGTATAAACATACAAAAATTAGATTTATAAAGTCATAAACGCACAGAAAAAAGAAAAGGTAAAAAGCGTTTCAGGTAAAAGTTTTGGGAGTAATCTCGGCATGCAAAAAAATGAAGATCGGTAAGAGCAAAATAAAAGATTACTCAGTTTTCATTTTACCCTTACCGATCTTCCTTTTTTTTTGTATGGCGACATTACCCTCAGAATTTTTACCTCAAACGCTTTTTACCTTTTGTTTTTTCTATGCGTACCCTGAGGAGTAAAAATCTTAAATCAAAGAAAATGTACTTGGAAATGATCGTACTTAATACGTCCTATAAAACATTTCTTCAATTCAAAGAAATGGTTTTATCTAAACAAAAAGTATGAAATTATTATTGCAAATTAATATTTATTTTAGTCAGTGAAATCTTAAGTAAGCGAAGGAACGTTGTTATTGTGAGAGAAAAAAAGAGATTTGTGTTTAAAAATATTTGTTTAAATATTTTGTTTTATTTGGTAGTCAGTATTGTCAAACGGGATCTTAAATGAAGAAAATGTTTTCTTCAAACAATTTAAAGAAAAGAGATAGTTGTTTTGAAAACAACGTAATTTATGAAAATAAACGCATCTTAAAATGAAACGAATACTCTATTGACCTACAAAAATACCGCAATTGTTTAACAAAATTGAATAGTTTTAGGCACAAAAATTTGAATGTAGCATTTGTTTGGAAGTTTATGGTAATAATAATAATAATTATGAGTTAATATTAATTTAATAGCAGTATTTGATTTCATTTTAACGGCTTAAATAAAAATTCTGAAAATATTTCAAGTGAGTCAATTACAGTCAGTGAAAACAGGAGGAATCATAGTAATACCAGGTGACATACATGCATCATCACATCTTTTTATTATAACTTTAGTGAAAATTTGTGGCAAACTTGTAACCTTGAGAAATAATTTCTTTTGTGAGATAATACGCTATGCGGCACCTAGGGGCATTTTTCCTGAACTATTGAAAGTTGCAAATTCGAAATTTACTCCCACAAGAAATATTTATATAGAATGATCCATTTCTTTTTCATGAACTAAATACACGTTTATTTCAACGGATTTCAGAAGCATTTCATATAAACAAATGTTACTTGCACTGAAATATTTGTACAATTTAAACAACTATATAACATTTTAAATTAAAAAAAGACTTATTTCAACGAAAGGCAAATGTATTTATTTAAAAAGGTATTCACTTTGTTCAAGCAAATATTTGTTCGAATTAATTGCAGATTGTTTAGTCAAACCTCGATTTCTTCTCATGAAATAGATCAATATTTATTTGAAAAAAACTGTTTAGTGCATATAATTATTTACTTGCAATAACCGTGTTAACTCTTAACATCGGATAAATATTTTTTTTTCAATTTAATGAATAATTATTTATCTAGAAAAAATATTTCTTTCAGGTAAAGAAACCTAAATTACTTGATCCACTCATGAACGAATTACTTAATTTAAATACGTACTTATTATTTCAAAAAATCGATTTCATTGACATGAGGAAATATTTCTTAGGGTGTGAAAACAGATTAAAAGAAACTAGGTTCTTCGATCCCAAGAAATCATTTCTTTGACGTAATAATTTTCACATTTATTGCAAAGCTATATTTTTTGCATTGAAGAAATATCACCAAAGAAATGATTTCTTTGAGTCGAGGCATGACTTTTTTGCCTTTAAACAATATTTACTCACAGAAGTAAACAAATCCTGGTACAAAGGAAAGAAACCAATGAAGCGCATTTTCGTTTCGCTTACAGAAACTTATTCTACAATTTTGAATGGAAGTACCTGAAAAAAATTAAATACTGCTAGGAGGTTACGAAGCACAATAGGAAAACTGTTTTGGGTTTTATACAGAAAGATACATAGCATTTCCGTATAAATATTATTAGTCCTGAACAACTAAGAAAGCTTTCCTGAAACGCTCATTCTAAATTATTGATACAGAAGATTTTTTCCACTGTGCAACGTAGTCCCTCGTAGTATTTAATTTTTTGAGGTTCTCCTTCTAAAAATATTAGATCGAGCTTTTAGGGAAGCTTCCTTAGTTGTCTAGAGGAAATAATATTTATATGTAAATGTGGCATTTGTTTTCAAATGAGAACCACAATAGTATTCATGAGATGCATCGTAACCTCTTTGCTTTATTAAATTTTTTTCAACGTCCTTCTGCTCAAAATTTTTGATTGAGCTTCTTATCGGAACTTTACTAGTAATCTTGGGCTAAGAATATTCATGTGGGTATGTGGTTATTTAATTTTTTGCAGGTCCTTCCGCTCAAAATTTTAGAATGAGCTTTGCATTAGAGCTTTAATAGTAATCTTCAGCTAATAATATTGATATGGGAATCTCGTCTTAATTTTTAAATGGAAACTAAAGAGCTTTTCTATGGTGCTACGTAACCTCTTCGCAGTATTAAATTTTTTCATATCCTTCCGCTCAACATTTTAGAATGAGTGTTTATTAGAGCCTTTCTAGTAATCATTAACTAAGAATATTGATTTGGGAATGTGGTCTATGTTTCTAAATTATAATTAGAAGAGTTTTCTATGGTGCTTCGTAACCTCTTCGCAGTATTTTTTTCAGGTCCTCCTGCTCAAAATTATAGAATGAGCTTTTTATTAGACCTTTACTAGTTATCCTGGGCTAAGAATCTTTATGTGGGAATGTGGTCTATATTTTATGTGGGAACGAAAAGAGTATTTCTATTGTGCTTCGTTACCTCTTCTTAGTATTTAATTTTCATCAGGAAGTGTCTACATTCACAGATAAAATCTAGCCATATGTACCGAAATTTCGGTACAAATAGCCCCTTTTCCAGCTCTATTTGTATCGGAAAAATCCGGCTATTTGTACCGAAATTTCGGTACCCGTAGCCACGGCCATGTTGCAACGTAACAGCTTTGCTTTGAGAATTAAACATTTCATTTCGGCTACGTTATTAACTTTGTAAATCAAATTTGTGTATTTTTCTACTCTATTTGGGATGCCTAATAAAGTTATTATAAAAAAACAAAAAGTGAAATAAGTTTCGTTTAGTTTCTTATTCGAGTGAAACTTCAAGCACATAAATAGCATTTATTTTTAATAAATTGTAATGAAACATTAATTTTCTTCACATCTTATACAAAAACTATGGATTTCAATGAGCTAAACCTTGCTAATCCCGAAAAATGACTTGTTTCAATTATTTGTTTATAACATTGTACAGAGTTTGTTTACATAGTTTTAGTTACTGAAAATTATTGCCAGATTGTTCTTGAACTATACCTATATGAAGGCATTCCATTAAAAGAACAGTTTTGAGTGACATATTTTGTACATCACAATATGGGGGCAAAGCTTTTAGGAAAGTTTGGTGCCATGAGTGGCTAAAGTCAAAAGTAGAGCAAGCCTAGACTATAATCGGCAATGCCCGGCGTCAGTGGGCAATGTTGACAATGCTCGGCCCTTTGTCGACAATGACCACTTACGCCGGGCATTGTCGACATGCCTTGGCCATCCTTAACATTGGCCGATTTTGATCATTGGCCGTAACATATTATATGTATATACTACGTCACAGAACAGGAAATTTTTTGACAAGAATCCTGCTTATCGCTAATTTGTTATTCATGACTAAAAACTGTACCTAACAAAAATTCATTATAATTTTTTAGCCCACGGGTATAAGTGTATGAACTTTTAAATTGAAAAAACCATCAAGATATTAACCGATATCAATATTTTTTTTACTTTTTGGGTGTCAAACCGCATTTTTTCCCCGGCTTAAATGACATGATTTATTCAGCAGTGTGTCACTGCATTCTAACATAAAGTTTACTTTTTTTATATAATGCAAATTTCCAGAAGTCTAATTTGAAAGCATGCAAAAAGGTCATGAATAATGTAAATGGATCAAAGTAAAAGTTGCAAAAATTCAAAATTAGGAATTTCAACAGTATTTTGAAGTTTTTATGAATTGCTTGGAATTTTTTGAGGAATTATAATTGAAGACGAAATCTTTTGCACGTACTTGAACTTATTTTAAGTAATATTTATTTTCATTGCACAATTAAGAAAATACTGTCTTGTTATAAAAGACACTAATAAAATAAAAATAATATTGGTATCTCTCATGTTTTTTATGACTCTTTATCTCTTATTTTATTCAATTTTCAAAGTCTGATCGTGTTTTGAACATTTCAAAATTTAATAATAGATTTAATGCTTTCACGATGATTCATTATAATAAATTAAAAGGAGGTTTTTCGGGTTTTAATCGTGTCCAAAACTACGAATATTGCCGACGTTTCGTGAACATTGCAGTTCACTTCTTCATGGCTAACCTGAAACTGAAGTTTCAGGTTATGTTGTTCTTATATATATTTTAGAATTTCTAGTTGCTTTAGATAAAAAATTTCGTAATACTAGCCCTAGCGCCATGCTTGACCGGTTAGTTTTACGAAAAATTCTGTAATACTAATCAGTGCCAAACTGTTTAGGTTTATACTTTCCAAACTCCTCAAAATAGCTACTTCTAAACAATAATCAACAATTAAACTTGCAAACATAATTATAATCGTGTATTAAAAAAAATATATAATATACATATTAAGACTGATTAAACTTGACCTTGAGAAATTGGCAAATATTGGATCTCACCGCCTATGTACATTAAACCTATCACAGAAAAAAATCTTTTGTAAAAACTATAAGGTACTTGTTCATTAAAACTATGAAGAGTTTTTGATTAATTATTGTATATGTATACGTAGCGGAAATGAGAAATGAACGTTGCTAAATTCGCGAATCGTACCTTTTATCCCCTATGAAGAAGGTATAAGTTAAGATGAATGTATTTTCTGTATTTGACATAAATTGTTTCTTTTGTAAAAAATATATTATTGCATATTTATTAAAATCTAAAATTTTAACAACGTCTCCTCATGCTCGTGAACGATCCTGTATTTATTTAAACATCTCCGCTCTCTGCTGGACGACTCATAGAAGTGAAACCTTGCTTTTGGGGATGATGATGATGATGATATGATTAAAATAATAATGATGATGATGTTATTTGAGGTACGAGGCGTCAAGTAAGAAATTGTGGAATCACGTTTACAAAATCAAGTGTCGTATGGCATGCGATTGCACTCATATAACTACCAAGAAGACATTTGTGGCCAGCTGCAATCTACTATCGGAGATTAATTCATGCTACGCATTGTGGTGAGTGCGGGTGCCGAAACCACTTTCTCCGTGGCCAAGCTTCAGCATATCGTTTCCTTCATACCATAAACGATCCTAAACTTTCACTAGGTTCAGAGTCACGCGTCGTGCGACGCTTTTAAAAGTGCGCTCGCGCTCTGATTGCATCATGAATAATCGAGAACCATTCAAGATTTATGATACAAACCCCAGGAACAAGACATAAAATCAGAAAAGGAAAAAGAAGAAGGAATCAAAACATAACACAGTACAATTAACAAAATATGAATTAATTTTATTCGTAACGGCATTAGTTAACAATAGAAACACAAACAACAACATGCGTCTATCAAAAATTCGATAAAAAAGCAGTAACGTTCAGCACGTCATATACAAAGTGTAGATTCCCATGGGTATAAAAAATAAAGGGATCTATCAGTCGAGTAGCGAGTGCTCAGGAATATCTTACTTCCTACGTTTTGGATACCTTAAAATTAATATGTACAGTGGCTTATGATACATTATTCTCGCGAAGGTTTTTTGTACAGGATTTTATTATCAGGGACAAGCGCACCTCATTGACTTGGGGATTGGAAGTTGAGGATTTCGATTTTTTGATTTGTTGGTAGAGGAGGTGGCTTCAGATCTTGAGTGATCGTTGGCAGTTCTTCTTTAACCTGAAGTGACCTATCCCATCGAACTTGATTTTCACCTGTCAGCTGTAGAGGCTGTTGAGCTACGGAGGTTTTTTGTTTATCGAGGGACTGAACACTCAACTTAGCTTGACTTCCCTGACTTTGAGCGTCTTTACGATCTTCCCAGCCGGAACTCTTGTGATGATGATGATGATGATCCTCGTTAGGGAACCACTCCGAAATCCAAACAGGCTTCCAGATCTTCTTCCAACCTGGAACCCAGATTTCCTTCCAAGCAGGTACTTGAATTTCTTTCCAAGCTTCCTTCCAAGCTAATTTCTTGTCTGGAATCCATTCTTGTTTCTTTTCTGTCTTCCAAATCTGCTTCCAGGCTTCTTTCCACTCCAATTTCTTGTCTGGTACCCAGATTTGTTTCTTCGCTGGTTTCCAGATTTGTTTCCATTCTTCCTTCCAAATCAGTTTTTTATCTTCCACCCAGATTTGTTTTTTAGCTGGTTTCCAGATCTGCTTCCACTCCTCTTTCCACTCCAGCTTCTTATCGGGCACCCAAATTTGTTTCTTAGCAGGTTTCCAATATTTCTTCCACAGAGGTTTCCATACCAACTTCTTCTTCCAAAGATCGTGGCTGGTGTACATCCATCCATGGTCATCAGTTCCCAACTTATGAGGTCCAGGAATTCCAACCTTGACCCATTCCGGTATCCAGATTTTCTTCCATGCAGGTACTTGAATATCCTTCCAGGCTGCTACCTTAATCTCCTTCCAAACTGGCTTGTAGACCTTCTTCCAATCTGGTACCTGAATCTCCTTCCATGCTGGTACCTTTGTCGGGACCCAGACTGGCTTCCAAACTTTCTTCCAATCTGGTACCTGAATTTCCTTCCATGCTGGCACCTGGATCTCCTTCCAAACTGGCTTCCAGATCTTCTTCCATGCTGGCACCTGAATCTCCTTCCAGACTGCTTTTTTCGTTGGTTCCCAGACTGGTTTCCAGATCTTCTTCCACGCAGGCTTCCAGATTTGTTTCTGAGCTGATTTCCAGATTTTTTTCCAGCCTGGTTTCCAAACCAGCTTCTTCTTCCAGTAGCCGGAATCGTGATGATGGTCATCGTGGTGGTCATCGTGGTGTTCATTTCCACCTCCACCACCACCGCTGTAACCAGAGCCTCCAAATCCACTATCTGAACCATGAACTCCGATATCTGCTCCACCTCCAAAACCACCTCCATGTCCTCCAATATCTCCTCCACCCCCGTAGCCACCACCTCCGTGTCCTCCAATATCTCCTCCACCTCCAAAGCCACCACCTCCGTGTCCTCCAATGTCTCCTCCACCTCCGTGTCCTCCGATGTCTCCTCCCCCTCCATATCCACCTCCGATGTCACCACTTCCAAATCCACCCCCGTGGCCTCCTAGGTCACCACCCCCACCGTAGCCACCACCTCCGTGGCCTCCGATGTCTCCTCCACCTCCATGTCCTCCGATGTCTCCTCCCCCTCCATATCCACCTCCGATGTCGCTACTGCCAAATCCACCCCCATGGCCACCTAGGTCACCACCACCTCCATATCCGCCACCCCCCTGTCCACTTGGTCCACCAGAATGCCCTCCGAATCCACTGGGTCCTGCCCACCTCTTTTGTGCCACTGTACCATATCTGGAAAACAATTTTTTGTTAGGGAAGTCACTTTAAAAGTTTAGCCAAGTTACGTTAAAAATTGACACTTTGTTAAAAATTACTTGATGGTAAATGCTTTAGTGAATGATCAAATTTGCTGGCCATGTATCCGAATACAGGAATGCCTTATTTTTTAATAGTTGTTTAATAATATTTTTAGAGAAGATTAAGTTAAGCTTTCTCCTTTTTGTGTTTAATGGTAACCTAACAAAGAGTCAATTAAATGCAGATTGAAGCAATTCAATCTTTGTTACTGGATGTCCTATAAAAGGTGCAAATTAGATTGATCGAACCAATTATAAATAAGCTCGGAATTAATTATTATTTTCTATTCTTCTTAGGCTTATTTTAAAGTTAAATTTTGACATTTTCTTTTTTAACAGTAATACAATTTTCAGAATCGATTTTTCTAAGAGATGCGAGAACGATACTAATGGCGGGATAATAATTACTGAACTGACTTCTGAACACTTTTGACATAAATTTGATATGACTGAATATGAATATAAAAATGTTAATCCCAATATAAATTAAAAATTGGTGAAACTTACGGAATTTGTTGCTGTGACTGTGGCTGCAGCTGTGTTTGATCCAATGCCTTACTCGCCACAAGAACGGCCTGCAGTAGCACCACTAGTGCAGCCTGTGAACAGTTTCGAACGTCAAATAAGTAACAAAATATCATTATGAGGGCAGCGATTCTAACGGAGTCGCGCGTCACTTCAAGTTCGAGGTCTCTTTAAATTCTGCACCGGAGAACCTTTTGCAATGTTTATCGTCCATGCGATCATCGCCGTTCTTCTCTCACGGGACATCATTTCTTATTCCATGAAATAAGTGATTTTAGCACACCATCAAACATCATATTTATACAATATTAATATCAAGATCTCAAAATTTAGTTATATGAGAGTTGTCTAAATAATCAGGCATTTAAAGAACAAATAACAAATATTATGAAAAGAAAATTATTGCAAGATATAAATCTGGAAATCAAATTTATCTAGTCCAGTACTTAAATTTCTAGATGTAGATCTTCAATATTCTTATTAGTGATTTTATATTTGCATTTTTGTATTTTCTTTTTGTAGTCTATACTCGATTTCCTGATGTTCAACTTTTTGGTCTATTTTTTTTTTAGTTTTCTTCTGATGTCACGTGCTAAGCGGTGGACGGTAAACAGCAAAAAATCGAAAGCACTTGAGGTTTGAATGATATGATAATGGAGAATTGTTGGATTCTCACGCACGGTAGATTATTTGTTAGTTTTTGAATAAATTTTGAAAACTGACCGCGCATCTCGGGCGAAATCTCATATTGTCGAGTGCCGCCCGCTCGGGCCCGCGTACTCAGGTTCCCTAGGCGCAGGAAAACGTAGCTTACTTCGTCCAATCAGTGGAACGCCGTTGTTATATAGGCGCGTATCCTCCCGCGTGGCGAACGTCCGGATGAACGAAATGCGGCAGGTGGTGGAAGCTGCAGACCGACGGTGGTGGAAGTAGTGGAAGCGGTAGAAGCACCTTCCCAGGAGAGTCCAGGACACTTTCGTGATACACATGCTCTTTACGCACTGGAGTTACACGCACAGGCGTAATACCGTGCGAAATTTCTTTCAGAATCTTGCACAGTTTACTGGAATTGTTGATGAAGAATTCTTCTGTAGATAATGTTTAAAGTAAAAGTGTAAAAAGTACCCACAGCTAGTTACTTAAAATTCATTTCTTTCAGTAACGTTGCTAATTTTCTTGAAATTGCTGTGAAGAGGGTATAGTGTAAATTGGAAACGGCTATTCTGAAGATCGCAGGTAACATTCTTCTTATTTTTTCGAAAAAAAAATATCACCTACATTTTCGTTTCAATGGGCTTTATATCAATTTATAGAATAGAGCAAGAATTTCATAATTAATAAACGTCTCAACTTATCAAAATCATTTCTTGGATGTGGAATTTTTATTGGTTATTTAAATCTCAATTAATAGGTCATTATTAATAATGGAACTAAAACAAAAATTAAAAACTAATTAGTGCTACGAGAGTAGACGCCAATTTTTGTCATCTGATATCAATTAAGGTAGGTGCTGTGCCAAAAAGCAGGTCCCTGGAAAAAAAGTTTTCTATGATTTTAAGAATCAAAATGATATTATCAGTCATGTCCTGTGAAAGAAAAAACATTCTTTTTGATGAAAAAAGTTGAAAACTGATGGAAAATAGTTATTTTAACAACAGTTTTTATAATTGAATTTTTTCCTTACAGTCGCTTCTCACTAATTCCTTCTCCAATTTTGAAAATACGTAAATAATCTTAAAATATAGTTATTTGCTTAAAAAATGTTTCCTTTAAAAAACATTGTTTTAACAATTTCAGCCATGGAAAAATTTTCTTTTAAAATTGGAAAGAGTAGATAGAGTTGTAGAGAATGTTTTTCCCGTGAAAATCAACCATTATTTATCAAAATTTAACCATTTTTCAGAATAATTGGTAAGAAATAGGAAGAAAAAATTCACTTGCAAAAAGCATTATCAAAATAAACGTTTTTTCTAAGTTTTAAAATTTTTTCAATAGAAAATAATTTTTTTTTAAATTATATCATTAGTAATATTATTTTAATTTGTAAAATCATATAAAAACTATTCTTTTCAGATATCTGATATTTCAAATTGATACGCATTTGCTCTCTGAATACAAATCAAACTAGAATTTCACTGAGAATCAATTACACAATCCAAGATTTCAATCATTGAAATCTCAAATTCTGGCTATGTTTATTAGTGCGAATCTGCTAATTCTGAGAGATAATTACCTGAAATTTCACTTATTCAGTCATTCTCAGTTCTTTAGTTACCCATTGTTTACTATTTAAATCAGTAAAAAAAATTAATTTAAAGTAATTTCATTCAGTGAATCAGTTGTTATGAGGCAAAATGTCTTATTGAATACGTGGAATTCAGTCACTCAATAAAATAATTAGTAAAAATGTTAACTGATACGAGTTTAGAATAATGCAAATAATTTACTTCCATATTTTTCATATAACTTAAATATTACAGTTTTGATACTTGAAACGCACTGCTTATTAGTTATTCGCATAGCACCATTTTATGAGCGTATTTGAAGTATTTTATTTTTAAACAGTATTTTAAACAGTAAGTTCAAAAACAGTAAATATCACTAATGATTTACAAATTTTTTTTAATCATTTCATCGAATATTTTAATAATAAATACTGAATTCGAGGATATTATAGTTGTTGATTTTAGTCGTTGTTTTGGGGAAAATTTCTTAACCGGATATAGAGAGCATTTTTGATAATGATAAAAAAATTGGTTTTATTAAAATACAGTTTTAAAAGAATAAAGATGATCTTTGATTGAAATAATACAATTTGGGTTTATAAATGAACAAATAATTTCATGAAAGAACCAACGAAATTTGCTTCATACTTTGAATTCTCTTTATTTAAGCAGACTTTTATAAACAAATGGGAATTAAAACTAATAGTTACATATTAATTAAATAATTAGTTAGTATAAAAACATTGATCTTTTTTCAGAAAAATCAATAATATTTGTCACTCAATTCACTGAATTTTGCTTCAACTATTTTTAAATGGTTATTTTGATCAAATCAGTAAATTTTCAATTTGGTTTTAGGCATTTAGAATTAGAAAACTAATATCAAAAAGTGATGGTTGATTAGTGATTTCAATTTAGAATACAAATAAATACAGGCTTATCTTCAAGAAATTATTTGTATCACAATAATACTAATAATTATTAAACCACAATCAGTTTTAATCCTAAAACAAAGCTGTGCCAATTGAGGTATTACCATTTTTTCATTAAAAATTACTTGGTACAATAGTTGTTGGGGGAATGGTTTTGGTTTGAGGGTAAACAAGAATTTAATTCAAGTAGTTAATAATTGAACCAAACGTTCATGAACTAATTCACTTCAATTCTTTTTGACCCTAAAGCCAAAACCATTACACCAACAACTATTTAAAATTTTTTTCTTGAGACTCAATTATAATCCCCTAACAAAAATAACTTTTTTAAATTTCCAGATGGACAATCATATTCAAATTATTAACAAATCATTAAAGATTCAAGAATAACACACTGTCTAAAAAAATAAAATAAATTTCAAAACAGAAATTTCGAGTGTTAACTGCGTTTACATAATGAAGTTAACACTCTTCGGCATATTTATCTTGTTCGAAATAACAGCTCATAATTTCCGTCTTTCTTCCCATGTACGTATGAGTCTTTTTGCTTTGTAGATCGGGCCATCGCTCGGAGAAAGTGAACGAGAACGAGACGGCAACTGACACAGTCAGCAGTTTACTATATTTTATCATTCGTGCATGAGGCAGAGACCTATCTACCTACACGAAGTTCACGCGCAAGGTTACGTAGCAAGGTTACTCCCGTTCCAGATTCTCCATAGAAAGAGAAAGGGCAGGAAGTAAGCGACTGCACCGACTTTCGTGAAAAACGAAAAAGATACGTGGATCAAATTTCAATAATGTGAATACCCTTTTCAGCAGCCTTTCTTGCCGAAACAGGTTTAAATTAACCATCTTGTCTGATATTCTGAAATTTTAAATACATAAAAAGTCTCTTAAAGTCGCTCGATACTTTGCGGAAATCAACCGTTAAAAAGCTGATTGTTCCGTTATAGCGAGAAAGTCTGAGGGACATGAACCAAATTTTCCACGGTCTACACACGAGAATAAAATGCTATCGAATCAATGCAAAATTCTATAGAATATACTTTAGAATTCATAGCATCACTATTGCACCGAAATGAATTAATTATTGTCTTAATGAATATTCATTTAAATCAATCAAAAATATGCTTTTATAAGAAAGAATTGATAGAAGTTAAGGATTTTATCAGTTTTGACGTGATTAGTATGCTGATGACAGTTGCAATATTTTTAAGATAGAAAAATATAATTTGGCCTCTTTTTTATATTCTTCTTTTTCAATTTTTAAATCCTTTTTGCGGTTACATAAATTATTTATTCTTTTGGTTCTCAAGGTCATAAAGACTCTATTGACACAAAAGTGAAACGAGTCGTCGCGAAGAGCCCATTAGTCATTGGAAGTCGGCGATGTAGAACAGCGGATTCTAATGACAATCAATCATCGCGTAACTTACTGTGTAATTCATGAATGATTTTTGGGATTTCCCGGATTTCAGAACCGAATTTTCTTCCTATTGTCCGTTAAAAAAATTTTACGGCTTTTTACCGAAAACTTCGAGCTAAAATTTAAGTTTTTACTTTAAATTTAATTATCTTCTTCTTAATAATTTTATTCTTTAGTTTTGAATACTAAAGAAAGTGCCCCAGAGTGTATAAAAAGTGAATTTCCTCAATCTGTATGCCAAAAAGTTTCACCTTTTTGTTCCCAATCATAAATTAATTGACGTTCAATTCCCATGCGTAATCTTTACCCCTCAAGGCTCTAGAGCGAATTTTGTAATTTATGCAATAATTACTTCAGATTGCAACAAGAGTGAAAATAAAAGAACAGATCGTATTCTAACCAAAAGATTGATATATTTTTTATGTTAATTGTTTTTTTATCCTTCTTGAAGAATATAAGCCATTCTCAAAATTTTTTTTTAAGAAGTTTTTTAGTATTTATTATATATTTTTCTTTTTAATTAAAGAAAGTGGTAGAAGGTAAGGGGATATTACCAGGAAGCCAAGCAGGATTCTGGGAAGGAAGCACTATAGAAAATATATACATTCTTCAACATGTAGAAGAGGAGGAATTGAAGCAAAATGGAGGAAAAGTGTGTGCTTTTTTGTACTATATTTAAAGGCAGCATTCCGACCGGATAAGAAAAGGGTGGTACCTGATTTGACTTTGTTGGATGCCATTTTCAAATTAAACAAAGGTTGGACTGATGCCAGAAGAAGAGGATGAACATTCTGCGTATATGGTATTTCTGAATAGTGGACTGATCTACAAAGGAGATTAGGATTCACAGATGTAAACTTTTAAGATTTTTTTTATGTGGACACTAATTTAATAATTGCTACAGAACCTACAGACAGTGAGATATTGGATAATGCAAAGGAACAAGAACCTTTGACATCTGAAGACGAGAATGATGCTGAGGATCAGGATTTCAACCCATGAACGAAATTCAGTGATGCTTAATTTTATTTAACAATTTCTCGTAGGTTTGTTTCAGAACAAAGTGATGTCCCAGGCACTTTCTTCGCTGCATTAAACTTGATTGAAAACATCCGTGAGGGGGAAAGTTGCATCAAACAGAAGAAAATTACTGAATTTCCTCATTCATCAGCTATATGTTGCATACCAAACGGCCCATTTTAGAACCAATTTTATTTTGCGAAAGACCACTTCACGTTCTTTTTATACTTCTTCATAACAAGAACTAATTTACAATTACACTAGATAACCATATTTTTCCCGTTTACGGATTCTTTTATCCTATAAAAAGCTTTACGCTCAATCAAGTTTTTTTTCACTAAGGGGGTCTTCTAGTTTCGAGGTTTCAAAAAATTGATTTTTTTTTGCATATTTCAAATCTAGAAGTTATTAGAAATGTGTCCTGGCATAGCCGATTATAACGTAAGTTTTTCTAATCATGTTTGTATTCCATCATTTATGTTTAAACGCGTTTCCCCACAAGTCGTGTTTTACAAAAGTTTTGGTAAGACTTCGACTAGAAACATTGGGAAGTGGAAGAAGCACACATGTCTGAAAATATATTTTTTTAATTTGTGTAGCCTTCATAAGTTAAAAAAAATAAGTCGAGAAAAATTTTCATCATTTATGTTTAAACGCGTTTTCCCAAAAGTCGTGTTTTAAAAAAAGTTTTGGTAAGACTTCGTCTAGAATTATTTGAAATATCGGGTAATTTATTTCAAATTGTTTAGCAGATAAGTCGATAGGTCAGGATATAAGCTTTTTTTTGGATATTTTTTTTTGTAATTTTTACAGCCATTACAAGCTCAAAAAGTAGGTCCAAAACAATTTTTTTTTTTTAAAAGGTAGGCCACTGTCAGAGATTTCGAAATTTCCAGAAACCCTTGTGTCCTGACCTAGCCAATGTTATAATAATTAAAGCAATATTTCACTTTTTTGTGTAATGCAATCTAAATAGCCGAAGCCTTACCACAAAGTCGACTGTGACATATTTGCAGTGGCAGGTCAAGGACGCTCCAAGGTCGCGGGTGTGGAAACAATTTTCTTTGAACGTAATTTTTTTGGAGTTGAAGAATGTATCAATAAATGGCAGAAAACCGTTTCCAGTTATCATGTGTAGTTTCGTTGCAGTAAATTTCTAAAAATAGGCTCGAAATCGCTGCTCGAAACTAGAAGAACCCCTTATATATATGCCCTGGAAAAAAATTTCATACAGCCCTGATCGTACAAAGTTTCGCCTTCAAGGAAAATTCATATAATATGTTCCATGGAACGTAATATAAACGTATTTAAACGTTTTGTCTGCGTTTATGTTCTTATTTTTGATAATACGAATTCTCGATGATTCCAATTTTTTTTTGGTCCCGAAGCTCTGGCACGTGATGGCAAAAAAAAGGATTAAGGACACGTTTAATAGAAAGAGTGAGAGAAACATATAAGGACACTAAGGATAAAGTAAGTGTGGGACAGAAATATCAACGGATTTTTGGACAGAATTGGGACTGAGACTGCTCTTTGCAGTATTTATTGCCAATATGAATAATTAATTAAATAGGGGTATAGCGATACCACGCTGAAAACACCAGTTCTCGTAAGATCACTGAAGTTAAGCATTGTTGGGCGCGGTTAGTATTTGGATGGGTGACCGTTCAGGAATACTGCGTGCTATTGGCCCGTCGTGGGTTTGGTGGGCCCACATTGGTAGTAAATATCCACCTAGAAACACTAGCCGAATCGGGTAGTGAGGCAATGAACTTTCGAGTTCGAACTGCTGATCAATTTTTTTTTTTATAGAAGGGTGATTGGTCGTAGACGCAAGTGCATCTGGTCACCTGCATATGCGGATGGTACATTGTTGTTAGCAAGGGAAGAACAGATACTCAGAAGTATGATAAGGAGATTCAAGAAATACTTCAAAGACAAGAAACTTAATATTAAATGTAGAAAAGTCGAAAATGATGGTCCTCAGTAAAAGGGGTAGAAGAAAATATTGTAGTGAATGACAGTGAAGAGGGGTAAAGGTTGAAGAAGAGAAAACTCTAGAAAACATGAGAGGGATAGAGAAACGAGAGTTGCTGGTGGGAAAAGTATTGGAACGTGGGGGTAGAAAGATATTTAAAGCCTGCTTAGGGGAGAGAGAATTAGAAATAAGGGGAGGAAAGGGAACGGAAGAATGAGAAATGTACTTGAATAGGAATGGATTGTCAAAGGAATTACTGAGAAGAGTACATGAGAAGGGTATAAAAAGTATATATAAAAGTATGATGAAAACAGAGAAGTCTTAAAGCAAGGAATTGCAAGTAAAATAGAGGAGGCGAGATATAATGAAAAATATAAATGGATAAGGTTCAAAGTAGTAGCAGAATATTTTAAGAGAAAAGGGGACAGAGGATCTCAAAAATCAATTGCCCGTGTGAGATGTGGAAACACAGAAGGGTGGAATAAGTACTGGGATAAAGAGGCAGGAAGGTGCATTGTTGCGTACAAGACTGAAAAATTGGATATAGTTCATTTTTATTCTTTCTAAATTGATTATTGTAATTTTTGTTTTAATAAAGACTGTGACTTGGTTCACAATATTGTTAATGTTACTATAATGTGATAGTCTTATTGATTTCAATCCTTTGGGGTATTTTCGGTTCGTCTGAATTCTGTGCAGTTCAATTTCCATTCAATCAAAGTTCAAAACATGGATGCTATGTGAAAGAGGCAGTTAAACATTAATGTACTGACTGAATGAGTGTGAAAAAGTGGATAATGGAAGCATGATAACGGGAAAAATTTCTCATGAAGAAGGAAAGGGAGAGGTAGTAGATTTGCTGAGGGTACTGGAATGGAAGAAGAAAGATAGACGACTGGAGAAAGATGGGGGAATAAGTACGCTTAGTGGTAAAAGAAAAAAAATTTTAATGGATTATTTGTGTAAAAAAAAGATGATCAAAGGACAGAAACGGAGATAACAAATGAAGGAAATAAAGCAAGCAATGATCACGAGGCACAGCATAAAAATGATAAGTTGAGGCGATGCGTTCAGACGAAGATAGGAATCCGAAGTGTAAGGCGATGCGTTGAGACGAGGCAAGACGAGGTAATGAGTGCAGGCGAGGAGCACAATGAATAAATGAAAACGTCTAATAAGCTAGAATGAGAGAAGAATGAGTGAGAAACGACGGAATGGAGGAATGTAAAAACATGTAAAAAATTATGTAGAGGACATGGTCCGCATTTTCTAGGCCCGGGTGGCCCAAAATAAAATATTTATGATAATAAAAAATAGTATTTCAAATTTAGCACTTAGATTTCAAAAATCCTCTTAAAACTATAAAATACTGTTGTTACTGAAAGTACAATATTTATACCATTCGTCAAAGAATGGTCTAAAATTTTCATTATTTCAAGATTATTTTCATAATATATTTGAGAGAAGGATACCATTGGCGTATCCTATTAAACGTTCATTTAATATATAATTTCTTCTACTTCTTGATATCGAATACTTTCTACATACACATATGTTTCTTGATTTCTGGTCTCGCCCAGTAAAAAATGCCGGACAGGGTATTAGAGAAATGTTGGAAAATAACGTGCATGTTTTCATGATTTTCTGTGCAAGTTTAAATGGTTCCGATTTAAAACTTTGTAATTGTATTGTTTGGAATTTTGAACGTTTTTTTTAACGCTTACAATTTGAAACCTTTATAAATCGAACATTTCTAAACTGTAATTTTTATATTTAAAAGTTTCAAGTTCAAAAATATTATATTGAATATAGTTCAATGTGAAATTAGACGTTGAGATGTTAGATTTAAAAGTATTCAATTTTTAATTCTTAAAAAGTCTAATAGTTTTAAGCTTGTATCAAGAAGTTTGAATTGTTCATTCCAAAAACAAATATTTGTTTCATGGGAACGTTAAAAACTTCTCATACATTTGGAATTCATTGATTCATTTGCAATTTGCATTTGCAATTTGCCATTTAAACAAAAAGTTCTGTAAGACAGTCAACTTTTTTTCGTGTATATATATTAGCAATAGCGAATTTAGCAGCTGTATTCAATACGTTTAATTTAAAGATGATAATACTCACGTTAGTTTGATTTTAACGAACTACTGCTAATCCAAATTTATGATTATCTCTACCATCCATCATGTAATTTGATTCAAAGAAGGCCTCAGTATTTAGCAGAATCATCAGAAATCAAACCATGCATCAACTAATTAAACTCACTTTAAGATTCTGATCAATTATAATTTCGATCTAGAGTGATCACGAATGGCATACTTAATTAATGGTTAAAACGCCCCAGGTAATGAATTTCAGACACCTCCATATATTAGAGCACGAAACCCAAAGTAGTCAATAGATATAGGATATCCACAGCCAAAACCAGAAAACGTTCTCTCCCTTGTCAATCAACCAAGAAGAAAGTGTTCTTCTCGCTGTTTACCACATACAGTGAGAAAAGTTCATATAACCGGCCTTCTAGAAAACACTTTTAGCGACAAGATAGAAACCATCACTTTGTTGCGAATCGGCGTCCTTGCGGTACCATTAAAATACCAACAGAAAGAGTTATTATGGACATATGCGAAAATGCAGTAGATGTTACGATGACATTTTGGAACCTTGATAATAATGTTGATTACAGTATATGCTTTCTATCGACGATTTTCTACATTTTCAGAATATACATATCGTATACATAATGTGATGATTGTATTCAACGGCTCCTGTTTAAAGTAGACTATTACTTTCTCGACGAGCGTTTTATGATTGCAACAAAATTAAGTACGGTATGAATTATTCATGAAGCTGTGTTTGCGAGAAGTGATTTATCTGTTTGAGCATGAAAGGGAAATTAATTTTCAATTAGAGGTGTAAGAAGTGTTAAGTACGGGAGATGCACAGTAGTTTACTGGAAAATTTATTTAGTAATTATTGAAAAGTATTTTAAAAGTTTAAAAAAAGTTAGAGTAGTAAGTATTTCTGGTGTGTATCCCTGTTGGAAGTAAAATAGAGTTTATATCCATTTGAATCATTTTTAATCTTGAAGATTAAAATGAAAAGAAATAATTTATCTAATAATTTTTTTCAAGTTTATCTGTTAAGAAATCTAAAATCATGCTTATCTCTTTTAATTACTATTGTGCTATCCAGGTAAATCTTTTTCCATCTTTTCTTTAACCTTAAATTACCCCTATCCTTTTGAATCCTAGTCTTCCTATTCACGTCTAGCTCCTGATTTTTCACGTCTATCGTTCTCTATCCGTTTGACAACCTAAAATCCTGCTAATCTTTTTCAAACTTCCTATCAACGTAAATCTTTCTATGTCCCTTTTGCAATATATATCACCCTTACCGTTTTGATTCCCAGTATTTGCATCAGTCTATCCTTCGCTTTTCCACGTCAATCAATTTGGCGATGGCAATCTGATACCTTGCTTATCTTGTTCATTACCTATCTTCCTATTGACGTGAATCCCGTTCTATCTCTTGTGCAATATAAATCACCTTTAACTCTCCCAAGGGATCGCAGGACCTTGTAGTTTGTGGGAGGGCTTACGGGTCTTATCGGGCTATAGATCTGGATAGGTGAACCAGAGAGGCTGTATCGCGAGGTGTAGCTACTCTGGGGAACTATCGAGGGCGCGAGTTCTCATGCTCCCAAACTACGATGTGATCACCATGTCAAAGGCTGAATGGTACCAGGGTTAACAAATCCTTGAACATCCCGGACCGCGACCCTCAGTAGAAGCGGTCAGGCAGGGCGTTCAAAGGAGGTGCCTTAACGGGGACTTTGGGACATCAGGTCGAATCCCATAGTATGTAGACTCGCCCCCTGCAAGCGGGGCTCTACAGGGGGTGTTTCTAATTTCCCTAGCTTCTCGTGGGACAATTAAATAAAACACGAAAAACAAAACAAAAACAATGAGGGGCCCGTTCCAGGACCCTCTTCTAACCCACCGCTAGTGGAGAAAGGCTCCCCAGGGGGCAGTCTACCACGAGCGGTGCGAACTTCTCGATCCCTTGCGGCTCTGGACTACCAACCCTATCTAGGGGCCCTGAATTAGCCTTCCAATGGCTGAGACAGAAATCCCCATGATACAGATTAATCTGCACCACAGCAAAGGCGCCTCGGCGGTTCTAGCCAGGCGCTTGTCAGTGGTGCAGGCAGGAATTGCTCTAATCCAAGAACCCTGGTTATACAGGGAAAAGATTTGTGGTTTGTCAGGATGTTGCTCCATATATAAGGGGCCACGCGAAAAACGACAAGGACATTCATAGCCATCAAAGGTATGGATGCGATCTTGGTGCCTAAATTCTGCTCTAGAGATCTCACCGTTATTAAGGTGAGACTCAGGGGCAGTAGCGGTGTAAGGCTAGAGGTATTTATTGCCTCGGCTTATTTCCTTGGCGATGCCGAGGGACCCCCGCCTCCCAGAGAGGTGGACGCTCTAATTCGCCACTGTCAAGAGAATAAGATTCCTCTGCTGTTGGGCTGTGATGCAAACTCTCACCACACGGTGTGGAGAAGCACAAACATCCATGGCAGAGGGTGAGATTTAATTGAATACATAGCGGGCACGAAGCTGGAGATTCTCAATCGGAGTGATACTCCCACATTCCAGATTAAAAACAGGAGTAAGGTTCTCGATTTGACTCTATGTTCGGGTGTACTGAGGAGCAGGCTAGTGGACTGGAGAGTCTCCGATGAGGAGCCTCTCTCGGACCACTAATATATCGCGTTTCGATTAACCCTAGGAAAACCGGTGGTTTCTAAGATCAGAAACCCCAGCAATACACTTTGGGACTCATATAAAGAGGAAATCAAAGGGAGGCTTCCGGAATTTCCCACAAGCTATGGTACCACTGATGAGTTGGAGCACGCCGCGGATTTTCTGCGAAGGGCTCTGACAACATGATACGAGAACAATTGAGCCGCTGGATAGTGTAAACTGTAAGGGCATATAAAATTTACATGGTCGTTCCGGTTGGCCCCTGTTGGCTTTAAAATCGATTTTAAAAATCAAAGTTTTGAAACATATAGCTTTGTAGGAAATTTTATGGCGCATATTTTATCCTCTCACCAAAAAATTTGTATCTTTTACTGTTTCTGAAAGAAAGTGAAAAAACTAGATATTGTGAAAAACAAAATTTAATAAATATTTTGACTTTAACTCGCTCTAAAAGACAAAGTTCTGAATATCTTCACATGAAAATTGAAGGAGTTATGCTTCAAACTGTTTTGAAGATGATGTGCTTTTTCAAACTTTTCTAATTTGTTATAAAAATGAGCTCCTAATTTTTTTGCTAATCAGTATCAAAGTAATGTTACGCAACTTTCAAACGCTTCGTTTATCGAGGGAATTTTGAGTAAGCCCAAACTTCCAGCGGAAGAAATGTTCATTAGGGTATCATGAAGTTTTCTGAGAAGTATTACTTCAATAGAATGAATCGTTAAAAAAATACAAGAATTCATATAGCGCGTCAAAGAGAGATCGAGCCCATGAGAGGTGAGAATACTTCGGCGCCTCGACCACACCACCGTCCTGTCGCATCTGTTAGGAGAGAGAATTTTCGATCACTTTCAATCAATTTTTTGGAATTTTGTATGTTAATTCATCTCACCGTTAGACAATCATAAGCATTTAATTAGCCTTTCTCGAGCGCTTGACAGCACGCCGATTCTACTACGCCGAGTTTCTGCCGATTCTACTCCGCCGAGTTTCTGCCGATTCTACTCGCTCTTATTTTTTTCTGCGAATTTTCCGCGTGCGAATTTCTTCAGAATACTTCTGCAGGAAAACAAAAGAGCGCACAGGTAGTGTCAACAATGCGTCGCCACCAAAAGCTGTGACTGTTTACGTTTCTAAAGACTAATTTAATGCAACGGATAAAAATTATTTTTTTATAAAGTGAACATTTCACCAAGTTGTTAAAATAAAATGGCATCGTGTTCAACAGAACCTTCTCGTGGTAGAACAAAATCTAGAAATGAAGCAGATTGGGCTGAGAATGTTTATAAAGCAAAAAGAAGCAAGGTATTTGATATTGCAAAATTTAAAAAGCGCAAACCCGTAAATTGTTAATACTTTTCAATATCACACGAAGAATCTTTTTATATCAATTTTTCATTAAATTATACCAATTTTTCCTAGACTGTGTTGCAATTTGAGGATAAACGTGTCATAATGAGAATTTTTACTAGGGAAAATACTAAATTTTACAAAAAATATATTATACTTCAATACCATATATCTTAAAGTTTCATATTTTCTTCTAAATTTAGTATTTTCAATAGTAAAAATTCTCAATATGACACGTTTGTCCTCAAATTGCAACACGGTTTAGGAAAAATTGATTTTACAGGTTTCTCCGTGTAAGAAAACATTATGTCCTAGCGGCTACGACAGGGCGGCGGTGTGGGCGAGCCGCCGAAGTATTCTCACCTCTCACGCGGTTCGATCGTATTTTTTCAACGATTCATTTTATTGAAGTAATACTTTTCAGAAAACTTCATTAAACCCTAATGAACATTTCTTTCGCTGGAAGTTTGGGCTTACTCAAAATACCCTCGATAAACGAAGCGTTTGAAAGTTGCGTAACATTATTTTGATACTGCCTGGCAAAAAAATCAACAGCTTTTTTTTTATAACAAATTAGAAAAGTTTAAACAAGCACATCATCTTCAAAACAGTTTGAAGCATAACTGTTCCAATTTTCATGTGAAAATATTCAGAACTCTGTCTTTTAGAGCGAGTTAAAGTCAAAATATTTATTAAATTTTGTTTCTCACAAAATCCAGTTTTTTCAGTTTCTTTCAGAAACAGTAGAAGATAGAACTTTTTTGTAAAAAGAAAAAAGATGCGCCATGAAATTTCCTACAAGGCTATATGTTTCAAAAATTTAATTTTTGAAATCGATTTTAAAGACAACAGGGGTCAACCGGAACGACCATGTGAATTATATATGCCCTTACACTATCCAGCGGCTCAATTGCCCTACAAGCACAATTGAGTCTAGGAAGGGAGCAGAATGGTGGAATACCCATCTGGAAAGACTCCATAAAAAGACAAGAATGTTGTGCAATAGGGCAAATAGAACTAAATTGCCTTCAGACTGGGACTTCTATAAGACGGCCCAGTGTCAATACAATAAAAATATAAGAAAGTATAAGCAGGAAGATTGAAGGGGCTTATGCGAGGAATCGAAAAACATTCCGGAAACAGCGATGATCCACAAGATCCTGGCAAAAAATCCGGAAGCTCGCATCGGGCTCATAAGGCTCGATAATGGTGTGTTTGCCGCAGGCGAAGAAGCAACGCTGAATCTCCTGATGGAAGTTCGCTTCCCGGGTTTTCAGCAAATCCGAACCGACCAAGTGGAGGAAGGCTGGGGCCAAGAGGTGGAAAGGGCCGACTGGAATTTTGCCGCTAAGGTCGCTGATTACAAAAAGGTGAAATGGGCCTTAGGGTCCTTCTGTCCCTTTAAATCAACAGGGGCGGATGGCATATATCCAGCGCTTTTACAAAAAGGCATGGATTTAGTTTTTAGTGGTCCCTCCTCTGACGAAATTATTTAGGGACCAATCAGCCTAACATCTTTTTTCCTGAAGACGTTGGAGAAGCTGGTCGAGAGATATATTAGGGACGAGGTGCTCTTGGTCTCCCCGCTGCATAGAGGACAGCATGCTTTTCAGGCAGACTGCTCGGTAGGAACTGCGCTTCATGCTGTTGTGGCAAAATTGGAGCAGCAGTTGGAACAAATGGGGTATGCTGTGGGCGCTTTCTTGGATATAAAGGGTGCTTTCCGCAATACTCTTCCAGAAGTCATCAGTCGAGGGGCTTCGAGATGTGGCGTGCCGGACCAGCTAGTATGCTGGATAGGAAGCATGCTACGCCGGAGAAGACTCGAAACCAGATGCGGTGAAGACCTAGTAAGGGTGATAGCTCCAGGGGATGCCCACAGGGGGGTGTCCTGTCGCCCCTCCTGTGCTGCATTGTGGTGGACTGCCTTCTTCGAAGCATAAATGAAGAGGGGTATTATACTCAGGGATATGCGGATGACTTTATAATCCTAGTCAGGGGGGCTCATCTGGAAACGCTGATGGGTCTTTTAAGGTCGGCGCTGAGCATCGTACAGCTCTGGTGCGATAGCTCAGGGCTCTCAGTAAATCCGGAAAAGACCAACCTGGTCATTTTTCACGAGAAATTATAAAGTACCGAAAGTTGACGCTCCTGTATTCTGTGGTAGGGAGCTGACGTTTTCAGATTCAGTTAGATATCTGGGAATAATCCTAGATAGCAAGCTGAACTGGGCAAAGCACCTGGAGACCCAATGCAGGAAATTTGTCATGACTTTTGATTGTGCAGGAGAGCCTTTGGGTTGACGTGGGGTCTAGGGCCTAAAATGTTTGCATGGCTCAACTCTGCTGTCCTAAAACCCGGGCTCCTATATGCGGCCGTGGTCTGGTGGCCACGGGCGGAACTTAAAACAATGCAGGACAGGTAAGGTATATTCCCAATATAGGTCATCTTATTAAGATTATCAAATATGTAGAACTTTTCAAATTTGCATCCAATCGAAAAATGTCATTAAGGTAATTTCGAAAATTTGGACGATTTCATTACACTGTCATGAATGAGAAAGTAAAAAATAATTTTGGAAAAGGAAATGAGTAATCTCAATAGAACGATAGAGATAAAATAATTTTATAATGTAAAGGCATGAAGAAAGAACGGACTAATATCGCATTTTAATTAAGAATAAGAACTATTAACACTTTGAAAACTATAAATAATTTTGAAGCCGGCGCCAGAAACAACTATCAAAAACTTATGTCCCGATTTCTGTGTTATTTCTTATTATTGGCATTTTTTTTTCTTATTCCTAATTGAAATACGATATTAGTCCATTCTTTATTCATGTTTCAATTATTGAATTATTCTATCTCTGTCGTTCTACTGTGATTACTAATTTCCTTTGCCTAAATTATTTTTGACTTTTCACTGCTTTTGTGAAATCGGTTTTCTATTATAAATTTTTTTGTTTCTTACTCCATAATTTTGGGAAGTTTCATCTGAGGAAGAAATAAATAACATTATATTTCTGATTATTAATCATAATCGTAATACTATTTATTAATATGAAATATTCTTTTATGTTATTAAATATTATTTTATAATCAATTCTGGTTCTTTTTATTTTGTTGTTGTGGTTTTTTAATTAGGTTTTTCAATTTTCGATTTTCCAGAAGTAGCATGTCACAAATAAATTAATAATATTTTATATAAATTAACTTTATAAATTCTAATAATATTATTTCTCTATCTGAAATATTTTGTTATGGAGGAAGGCCTTTCCTTATTTCACAGAAAATCGAGCACATAACTTTTTTTTAAACAATAGAAAATGAAAGGGTTATCTTTCTGACAGATGGATGTCACTTTTTATTTTTCTATCTGTATCCAGTATCTGTATTTCAGTTTCTGCACAGAAAGTCTTTGAAGTGAAGTATGAATTTTAAAACGGTCAAAGGATATGTTTTCCCAAAATTTTTGTCGGTAGTGTACCAAAAAAATGAATAGACCCAAAAAATATCTACAAATTTATAATTAGTCATTTTTTGATAGGATGCGAATTTTTTATTTTAATCGTAAACAAATAACATTTAAAGTAAAAAAAATTAAACTTTTGGAAAAAAGACACTAGGAACAACAAAAGTTAAGAAACAAAAGTTGTACATGCAACAAAAGATCTACGAATATTTTATTAATCGTTTTTTGATAGGACGCGTATTTTTTCTTTTAATCGTAAAAAATAACAATACAAAATTAAATTTACGGAAAAAGGACACAAGATACAATAACATTTTATTTAATAAAAATTTTCGCCTAAATTATATCTACAAATTTGTTCAGAACTACTTCACGCTAAGATGCGTATTTTTTTTTCGAATTTTAAAAAATGATAGTGAAAAAAAAACAAATAAAATTTATGAAAGAACGACACAAGATGCAATGCCAAAAAATAAAAATACGCCTATTTCAAATCATATCAAAGCATATTATGAATTGCAATAATAACAAAACATATTATGAATTGTAATAATATAAATTTATTAAAATAATACATTTTTCAGGGTAGCTAAAAATAAAAATTAATGCAAAATAAGGATCAAATATTAAACTAATCATGAAAAATAAAATTTGTACTTTATTTTGCAATATCTGAATAAGCAGTCCCAAACCGAGGTACATAAATAAATATAATGTACATTTGATATAATAGAGTTTAGAATAATGTAGAAAATTTTGAATTTTGGACAAAATCGAGTGCGAAGCACGAGATACACGGAAAAAATTTATCCGTAAAAAAGTCACGAACTAGTAGCTAGGTCTCGGATATGAGAAAAATTCAGCAGATATTTATGTATTTTCGTAAATAACCTGCGAACTTTGAGAAAGATTGAGGAAGTCGATGTGAAAATTCTAAAACGGTTCATCACTTTTTTTTACGTGAATAATTACAAAAATATTACGAGTGATTGGGAAAAGATTCTCAGAGCACTCACGAGCTTGCCCAACAAATCTGGGAACTCCAAACTAAGTCGCCCTGTACGTGGGCCACGCACACACGCGCGGTGCGTGTGTGCGCTCGTATGTGTGCCTCGAGCTCGTCGAATGAGTGGCTAGAAGTTTTATAATACCTATTTTGTTTGGCCTCGATGGCTGCGCGTGTTTACGCACTCCTGGTTTATGTTTAGAAACTGGTGAGTCAGCAGTGTTTGATGTTCGAATCTTCTGAGTTGCGAATTTATAAATTAATATAAAATTA
Source organism: Andricus curvator (assembly GCA_932195095.1). Taxonomy (NCBI): domain Eukaryota; kingdom Metazoa; phylum Arthropoda; class Insecta; order Hymenoptera; family Cynipidae; genus Andricus; species Andricus curvator. The sequence goes on from CAKNYM010042690.1 coordinate 84,522, forward strand.
AATCGCACAAATAAAATTTTTCCTCTTTTTATTTCAGTCTGAAATTTTCAGGAACTGTTCGTAGGAAATTCGAACTGTTCGTAAGAAACTTCGAAATTTATGCATATATTTCTCATAGAAATAAGGATTTAATGTTTCATTTTTTTATCTCGTATCCGAGACCTAGCTACAAGTTCGTGACTTCTTCACGGATAAATTTTTTCCGTGTACGTGATGAGAATGTGTTCGCTAAAGCCGAAGGAGTTTTAACAGAACAGAATTCACAGTCACCAAATTACAGTTGTCGACGCTTTGACCTCTAATTTTAAAAGGTCTGTGTATTAATGTGGGGTAAGTACAAAGACCGAGCGCGTAGAGCGAGATAAATAAATTGTCGAGCGCGAAATGCGAGATCGAACGGTTGCACGCCCCAGGCGCGCTCAACCTTGCGAGCCGCACGCGTAGTGCACGATGAGAGTGTGCCCGTATTGGCACTACACTTATGTCCCTCAAGAAACTGTAAGTGGGTTTATTTCATGTTCGAAGAAAAAGTATAACACGTGGGCTCACGGAGAAAAATGAATGGTCAAACTTAGAGAGTCAAAATTTAGAGAGTCAATCCGTTCTTTCAGAATCTAGTCTAGATGCTCGAAAGAGCCTTTCATAATTTTTCGACATAGTCAGAGAGACTCTCATTTTATGGTCAGTCTGAGTGTTATAAGAAGATCAGACATATTATCAGGATAATCAAGGTATCCTACCGGGATGGTCAATACGATCATCTTGTTTTTACTCAATTCGACCATCCACGGAGGACCATCCTCGTCGCGGAGGGCCGATATTTGCGCTTCAATTATGTGCGTGAAAATTAAAAGTCTGAGACAATTTTCGGAGTGAGCGAATGTCGTCGTGCCGTTTAGCGTCATATTTGCTGTTTATTGGAATTAAACATATTTTTAACAAGTTTAAACTGCTTTCCGATAATTTAATCGTGCGTGAAGAGTGAAGTACATAAGAGAGAACATGGTGGAAAGTGGATTAAGTTTTTTCTTTTGAATTTTCAAGGTCAAATTTGATGCTTCCAAGGGATTAAGGACAAAGGCGTCGCTTGACGCTCAGCTATCAGCTTGTTGTCACCGTGTCGTTTCTAACTGAAAACGTGCTAAAAATTTCATTATACATTGATGATGCAGAAAGTAACGAGATGTGTGGTATCGGTATCTGAATTTACTCCAGTGTTTGAAATCTTACAATTCAGTGCAGTGACGCCGCGTCCTTAGCTTCTCGTGCTCTAAACAATATATTGCCAATGTGCAAATGTGCATTGTTTGTGCATATAAAATCATGTCTCATCCTCTTCACTCTCCACAAATAATAATGAGCAAATACATAATAAGTATTTCATATAAATTTGCAGGTTTTGTAGGTTCCACTTAATTTTATGATTATTAGTTTCTTATAAGAGAGAGACTGAAATATCACATATATGTGTATAACGTACGTAGGAAAAGGACAACATATATAGAGAATACAGGATAATCAAATCAACCCTCTAAGATGGCCAAGTCGACTGTCTACGGAGATCAATTCGACTATCTAAGATGATCCAATCGACTCTCTTTGATGATCAGTTCAACCCTCTATGATGATCAGTTCAACCTTCTGTGATGATCAGTTCCGCTCTCTGTGATGGTCGAGTCGAAAGTTTAAGACGATCAAGTCGACTCTCTGAGATGATCGACTTTAACCTTTTGTTTAAACCCTTTAGAGATAGTGGCTTTAGCCATCTAGAAGGCTGCCCTATTGGGAACCGCAGAACTGCGATACGCCATCTGGTGGCAAAAATATTACTAGTCAAAGTGGGTCGGTTTCAATAACCACACGGAAAAAAATGGATAGTCAAACTTGAAGTGTCAAAATTCAGATGGTCAGTTTGATCTTTCAGGTAATACCAAGTACCATCCAAAATTTTTTCTTCATAGTCAGACAGACTATAATTTTATAGTCTGAGTATCCACAGGTGATAAGACTCACTATCAGTATAGTCAAATGGACACTCCAGAATGTCAAACAGAAGTGGCTGCGTTACGACCTCTACCGAACGTCGAGCGAACTCACCCGACACCCGAAATTCATTTTTGGAGCGACTAACGTTCGACGTCACATTTGTTGTGTTACACAACATTTTTAATTAGTTTAAACCACGTGTTAATACTTCAAACATGTGCGGAGAGTGGAAGTGGTTTTCGTTCTGACTGCAAACAACAAATTCAGTACTTCCGAAGGATGAAGGACAAAGGTGTCACTCATTAATCAGTGCGTAATCTCAACATTTTCTACCAGAAACGTGCTCAGAATGTCATAATTGGTTGATAAAGAAACAAGACTTGCGAGATTTGTCATACGCATTTATATTGTTTTCTGAATTTTCTAATGTAAAAAATGTTTTCATTCAGTGCAGTTACGTTGATTCCTTAACCTTTCGTGTTCAAAGTACAGTACCCTCCCACTTATCGCACTACCAGATATCGCGACTTCCCCTGCTTGTTTTAGTCCCACTGCCGACACATGTAAGCGCACGCATGAAACAAAATGCTCGCGCGTAAACACATTTTTTTTTAAATATTGACATTCAATGTAACCTACTTAAGAGGTTAATACTTAATTCTTCCTTTAATTTTAATTACGTAAATCATAAATGGCTAGCCATTCTAGACCGAATAAAAAAACTTAAATGTCTATCCAGAATTCTTAAACATTAAACTTTTTTTCAAAGAACACTTGTAAGAAAACACTACGTTTTTTAGGATTTATAGGTAAAATTAGTACTTGTTTAATTAACTGTCAAATTTTGACATTAACTTTTTTGAATAGATTCGATTTTGTCAACCAATCAGATATGAAGATAAAGCGCAAGAAGAGATCGATTTTTGATGTAGTGGGGGAACTCACTTAACGCGAATCCCAGTCCCAGCCTTTCGCTATAAGTGAGAGGGTACTGTAATACGATGTCAGAGTTTTTCTGCATATGCAATCATGCCTCAGGCAGTCTACTCTTCAAAAATAATAAAGATGCTTTCGGAATTGATGGATTTTATATCAATTTTCATGTTTTTCAGGTTCTATTTATTAATTTAAATGTTCGTCTCTTGTCTCTCCTACTCTTATGAATATATATGTAGGTAGGAGAAGGACAACAGATAATAAAGTTGACCCTCTGATATGATTGAGGTAACCTTCAGAAATAATCAAGATAAAATTCCTGAGATAATCAGGTTTAAACTCCAGGATCGTCAACTGTACACTCTGGTATAGTGAAGTTAACCCTCAAATTTTGACACTCAACGGATGGTACGCTACACCGTCTAGGGGGCTGTCCCGCAGTTAAAACTCAAATATAGTCAGTCTGACACTCTAGATGTGCAGGCTGACTAGCCATTTTTCTCCGTGCACGTGCTAATTGTATGGAAAGTAGTGAAACGAAATAATTAAAATAGCTGTGATTAAGAAAACGTCATAAAAAAAAACGCGTTTTAGTTTAGGAATGGATGTTAGAGGAATGAAATACAGTCTAAAGAAGACGAGAAGCAACTCGTTTTTTTCTGTGCTTAGGTGCTCTAGTAAAGTCTGCAAAGACCAAGAAGTCCGTTTACATAAATTTCCTAAATATAAAAAAAGTGATGTATTATTGAAATTGATATTAAAAAAGGGTTAGTTGCAATGAATGAGAATCTATGAAAAAGGCAATTAACTATTTCGACAAAATTAATTTCCGATAATCGTGTTTCTATTATTCGTTTTATTATGAAAGTGCAACCTAACCTAAAAGTTACGAAATTTTGTGTAAACAAAAACTATTTTCCACAGGGATATAAAGCGATGATTCTTTACAGCTCGTTTTACAGTTTATATAATTTTTGTACTTCACACTCACATGCTTATCTATGACATATTTGATAAAATTACGTGCACAATCAAAATAAGACTGCAACAACGTGTTTACACTTTTTCCCCAATCCAGCTTTGCAACTGCACACTACATCTTTTACGACACCTTAGAAGCTTATTTGTCCTCTTATTTCATGAGGTTTATCCGTCAAATTTGAAGTTTGCATAGAAAATGCAACTACTTCAATACAAGTTTCGTCTTCGGCTTCTTTACCATAAATTATGACATGTTCAGCATGCAAAACTCTTTCCCCTTCAACAAAATTTCTGCAGGAAGGTGTATATGCCGTGAACCGATAAATTTCAGGGATACTTATTGTTAGTTTCATTTTTTCTTTAAAATTCACAAAAAACCGGTCTGTCAGCTGTCAGACGTCCAGAACGACCTACCCACGGCGGCCATCTTGTTCATTTGACGTCAAGATTTCGGATCCCAATAGTTGACCATCAAATATAGTCAGTATGCACGTCTAGATGTCCAGACTGACCTTCCATTTTTCTCCGTGCTTATGGCACTTGCTAACTTTAGATGCGTTTTTATTGAAAAGCGGTTTTTCGAAGTTCAAACTTCAAAAATGCCCCGGCGACTCGTTTCTCAACCGAAACAGTTATCTTTTAGCTTAAACCACCGGGAATTTATCCGGCTATATGACTATACGCAACTCTAGGTAGGTTAAAAATACAGAACCAAGTTTTTGTAAAGGACAAACGTTAAGAACACTTGACATGAGTTCATCTAAAATCTTTCTCTCATGAAGAATATTTATTCAAAAAACGTTTCATAAAAATAAGTTAAGTGGTTAAACAGAAATTCGCCGACATACATACATACATACATACATACATACATACATACATACAAACAAACAAATAAAGAACCACCTTTTTGGAACTTGGTTAATTAATATATTTGCTAGGAAAGTATAAGCCCGAATGGTAGACATTGCTATTACTATACATTTATTAATGGATAGATTGTATTAAGTTAAAAGCAGAGTAAGATACTTTTAAAATTTGTAAAACAATATGGAAATATTGCAGCTTATAGATTTAAAATAAATAATTTTTAAAATGTATACTGAGACTGAAACTAACTTTGAGAAATGTTTCAATAGATACAGTAACAAGTGACGCAACGCTTAATTGTATTGGATTCTTGGATCGTATACACATTACAATCAAATTTTGTTTAGAAGCTGGAGTCAAATAAGTCCAGTCGGCTGTCAATGTGGCGTCTTCAATAGCTAGACTCTATACAAATTCATTGTGTATTTTTTCAGAAAATGTAAGCTGACAAGCAGAAATATAAAATATTAGGTACCTTGTCTGCGATTTATTGTCCGTGCCAACAAAGAAGAAATATTTCAAGTAAATAGGTATTAGAATACGTTAGGGTAAACCAAAAAGTCCCACTATAAATACCATTTATCGACAACTGAAAGATAAGTATGCATAGAGTTGAGATGGTTATGACCAATTGCAGAAGAGCCGTTAAAATAAGTATATACTATGTGATCTTTGTCTAGCTCTGAAAATAAAAGTTTCTATCATGATTGAGAATTATTAGGAACAAGCGATGCCTAATAATTTCTAATTGGGCACAAATTTTTTGCATCAGACCTGTAATATAACAGTCTATTCACAGAAAAAACAGAAGTGAATTTTTGTTACAGGTAATTTTCAAGTAGATAAAGTTGAATTTGTTCGCATCGAAACAAAAGAATATTTAATAGAGTTGGCATGGTAACCATTTCCCATGTGGTGGGTAAATCTTAACATGTGAAGGTAATTTTTGTTGTAGGTAAAGATTACTCTGAAATCGATGTAAAGATTACATTTCATTTTTTCTGTATTGTGATCACTAAAGCCATCCGTGCGAATAAAATTACTATTTGAGACAGGTTTGTAAACCAAAATATAAATTTTGAATCTGTATTGCAGGTTATCCACATTTTCATAGGCAAAGAATCGGGTAGCCCACTTGAAACTATACTTAGAGTTATAGTGAAGCCTCCTATCAAGAAGACTTTTGTATTCCATCTGTAATAAGAATATTAGAAACGTTTATTAAAGTTTAATTGGGCTTTGATATTAACGTGTTTAAAGCAGTTGAAAAACAAGTTTTTATCAGTGCAACTTTAACCACGATATTTAAGAAAGTGCAGGATCCACAAAAAATCGAAAATAAGTTAGAAAGCCAGATCTGCAGCAAACCGAATGGATCTGCACGAAGTTGAATACGAAGGCTCGAATACGGCACGTATAAAATTACGCAAGAAAGACGGATCTTTCAGATCCTGCCTTTTTTATGAACAGCGACCGGGTCTCAGGGGATGTAATATTTGATAAGAAAGGATTACAAAAATTCGGATTTCTTTATTTTGTAGGACCTCAGAAAAATCAGCATTTGCAAATAAAATAATTAATCATTATAAAATGAACAACTGAATCCAGCAAGACAAAGGTAATTTTATTCAATTAACAAAAAACTTGTTATTATATACGTATTTCATTGTATGTAGTAATAGTTTACAATAAAATTCTCATAATTTTAAAAATTATTTCAAATTCGTAGATCCTGCTTTCTTGTAAACACCAAGGCTGTTTTCTGAGGTTCGGTGTTCGCAAGAAAGCAGGATCTGCAGATCCGTCTTTTTTACGTGATTTCAGTACACGTTTTTGGTCGGATCTGCATTTTTTATAGCATATTAAAAATTTATTTAATTTTTTACAGAAATGAGGAGATAATATATGCATATTATCCAAGAACAATCAAAACCAATTTTTAAAAGTCAGATCTTCTTGTAGATCCTTCTTTCTTAAATATCACGGCAGAAATTGACGTGCGCTCAATTTATGTCAATCGAAACTCTAACATTCGGCTGAGATCGAAAAATACGACACAAACTCAATGTGAAAGAATAGTGTATTCGTAGTGATACACACTGGAACTTGGATTTAATTGCGTCATGCGTCCAAATCCAATAGAAATGATTCATGTGGCCTCTGCCTGTTTAAGTTTGGATTGTCTCGATTTATGTTAAAGGCCACTGCAAGCTATGCCCGAAACCGTAGTTAATTCCAAGTTCTAGTGTATTTCGGTAATGGAAAAATTAAAATTATTCCTTGCAAAATCTGTTTTAGAAACCGTACGTTTTTTGAAATGTCCGTCTAAATTTTACGAAACATGTTCGGAAGTTTTATGTTGTTACATGTTTCGTAACATGACGATGAATTTGTATCTGAAACTTCCAAAACTGGTAACAACAAAATGTTACGTTTCAAGTAACGGAAGTTTTATGCCGTTACATGTAACAGAAAATCACGAAAATTCCATTACAATCATTTAGTAATGTTATGAAAAATTTAGGAAAAGTTAATTAGGTCTAAAAATAAAATACCAGTCGATGATTCTGACAGATGTCAAAACGAATGGCTAATTATGCTCATGGTATTTTTCAATTCCATAAAAATTAAAAAAGTTATATGTGGGCGTCCGCATGAAAAGGGCACTTATGCCTTTAACGCACGTGTTATACTTTTTCTTCGAAAAACAAATATACTCACTTCCGGTTACTTTCGATACATAAGTATTGTGCCAAGAATCAGTATAGGCCCTATTATCATCCCCCACTCAAACCTGAAGATAATAATTTTGACTTTGACTTACAAAAAAACGAATATCTCCTAAACTAGAACCAGTATTAAGGGCCCTTTTCACTAGGACGCCCACCACATATGATTTTCAAAATTAAAAAAAATAAGAAATAACATTTTTCTAACAGATTAAGCAATTTTTGATTGATATTATATAAATTTAGAAATTATCCTAATTAAAATTTTCGATTAAACCAAAATGCTAGATAATTTTCAAAATTAGTACATTTTTTTGACGAGAGCCATACGTTATAATTATGATTTTCAGTAGATATAAGCGAATGTCGCAATTGGCATGTAATCGTACAAGCCCCAGGTGCTTTGAGATCTGTCTTCAAAGTCAAATTGCAAAACAATTTCAGTTCCACTTTATGGTTGTAGTTAGTGATGTATATCGAGCCGAGAAATTCTCGTTATCGTTCGAAATCAATTGAAATACAAATTTTTCGAGCCGAGATTTTTTAACATTCTTTTGTTTTCGTTCGTATCGTATCTTCTGAAAACCCGATCAATGTGCTCGTTAAGTGTCAGTTTTCAAAATGTCAACAGAAAATGTGAACACAGAAAAACGCAAAAAATCCAATGAAGAAAACGAGGAATCAGATGTCGAACTAATCGGAAGGTTTCACAAATAAAATATTTTTGATTAAGAATAAATTATATAAAACTATTATGACATTTGTTTTTAGGTTTCTTATAACTTATATTTTGTTAATTTATGAAAAGACTGATGTTGATAATATTCTTAGATACTTATAATATATGATATGTAGAATTTTCGGTCATTCTAGCATAGAATAAAAATAAAAAATAAATAAAAAAGCAACTTATGCACTGTACACCTCTAATTCAGCCAAGAGCAAAAAAGTGCAGAAAGCACAAAGTTCCGAACCAGAAGGAGACGACATAATGCAAAACCTTTGGAGGAGTCTTTCGAATATTTTCGAGAAAATGACTGCAAGATGGCACGACGCAAACTGTGCTCAGCAGAATCAAATGAAGACAGTAAAATTATTAAAATGGCGGACAGTAATACAACTGGTTTAATGCGGCATCTTCGTAAATTACACAAAGAGGCGTTTGCAGAAACATATCCAAATAATCCATCAAGCTCTGCATCCTCGAAAGAAGTGATTATATTTTAATATATAAAATAATACTGTATGTAACATTAAAACAGTAGACTAAAATAACAAAAATCAGTATTTAGGAGCCCTTTCATTTTATAATTGAGATATTCTGTGATAAAGCAACATTACACTGAAAAAAAAAATCTTGGAACCAAGAAAATGCATTTACTTGAATCCTATTTCTTAGCATCAAGGAAATATTCTTTAATAGTAGTAATTTTTATTTGAACCAGACACATATCTTTTGTTGATCTAAAGAAATGAATTCTTTGGCTATATTTTCTTGATTCAAACAAATATTTCTTATATTCAAGAAAATCATTTCTTTGATTCCAAATTTCTAGATTCGTTGAAATCTGATTAGTCGTTCAAAGAAATATTTATTTGATGCAATGAGTTCGATTCTTTGAGTTGATTTGGACGCATTTGAATCAATTAATTGTGCATACTTGAACCAAGTCTTTAAGTTTATTCAAATCAAAGTAATAATTATTCAATTCAAAAGAATATTAATTAAATTAAAAATATATTTATTTGTTACAAAGAGTTCATGCATTTATACCAATGAAGCATTTATTTAGATGAACAAGATATTGTGTTTACATAAATATTTATTTCTTCAGTTGAAGGAAATATTTAATTTGCTTACTAGAATTAAATTATTCATAACAAATAAACATTTATTGCAACGAAGTAATTATTTTTTCAAATCAAACATTCAATAATTTGGCATAATTGGTTTCAATTGAATACTTCTTCAGATCAAAGAAATATGTTGTTAAATTCAATATCCATGTTTTTGATTTGAAGAAATATTTCTTTGGCATTTATGGTGAGGGTTAAGTACGGCTTTCCGCCTTATAATTGCCATGTTGCGACAGCGTAGTGGTCATCGCTGTGGACTTGACACTCGACGGACCCAAGTTCGATTCCTGCTGGAGGTGGATTTTTCATCAAATTTTTCTGTTTCAGGTTCATCAAGATTTTAAATTATATGCGTTGTTTAAAATAAATATGTATAATAACAATGTTAATTATAATTTAAGCTGAAAGAATGCATTTGTTTATTTGGGAAAATATGTACTACAGTTGAAGTACGAACTACTTTATTGCACTCGCGCATGGTTTAGGCCAAAGAAATATTTGTTTGAATCAGTGGGATGTTTTTTTGCTTCAAAGACTCAAAAATTTGATGCGAAGAAATAGTTTTGTGAGCCTATAAAATATTTGCTTGACTTTAAAATATATTTCTTCCCATCAATTCACATATTCTCATCTCAAAGAAATATTCATTCCCATTTATGGCACATTCATTTGGAACAATGAGTCATTTATTTGGTTTAAAATGTATATTTTTGTCTTTAATTAATATTTCTTTGATTTAAAGAAATATTTCCTCCGATCAATAGGTCGTATTTTTGAATCAAACAATATTAACTTAACCCTATTAACATTTGTCTAGTTGAAAGAAATTCTTTTTTTCATTCAAAGTGCATATTTTTATTTGCCTCAAAAAAATATTTCTTTGAAAATAAACAGGACTTTCACTTACTTCAGCCAAGTAAAATTCACTTAGTACAAGTAATCCTTTTTTTCAGTGTAGGGAGGAGGGAAAATACACAAATTAATCGAATCGTTTGGAGCTGAAGGAAAAAAATTGTGGGCTGACTGATTTAACAAGTGAATAAAGAGTTTCTATTTATTAAAAAATTATTGGAGAAATTTGTTTGTATATACAGTTTTTGTTAGGGAACAAGAATAAAAAATTAGATAAAAAAATATTCTTCAACTTACAATTTCTCGGTGGTGCGCAAAAAACATGTTTTTCTTTAATTGAGCTAATACAAACTTTAAAAAAAAAGTTCAATACGTCCAAAAAAATATTTCTTCAGCTTGTATCAAATAAATATGCTATTATTTCACTTTTATGGAGAAATGCACAATTTGTGAGCAATCTAGCGACCTTGCTATGAATCCTGAAAAATTCAGGAAACAAATATCTTGTTAATAACAAGTATAATTAGTAGTTGATCCTATAAAATGTGAAAAATATTGAAAATTTATAATAAATTTGAAGTTATGAAAGGGAAGAGCGATTTTTCGGTAAAAATGTTGTGCTTCATAAATTTGTCTTCAAGTTTTTTTACTCAATATTTCATAACCTGTATGTTCAAATAGAGGGTATTACTATTTTATAAATGTACAAAAAATCAAAGCACGATTAAACGAGTATTTCTTTAGATATATCTTGCCCACAAATTCGAAAAATGCTATTTCGAGGAGAACACGTTCAAACGCTAATATCTTCGTCATTTTGTTTTTGAAAAATATTTAAGAAAACTTTTTTGCACTCATAACATTGTTGTTTTTAAGACCTTTATACTAAGGATATGTCAAAATAGCATGTTATTTCTTTGATTAGAGTTCAAGAAATTTCAGGTTCGACATTTTCAAATTTTTCCAAAGAAGTGTTTCTTTAAATTTAACTCAATCCAAAATTTCAAAAAATCCAAATTGAACAAAATATGTATTTTTAATTTGTAATTTTTTATTACTGTTGATTAGCAGAAACTGTAAATACAAAAAGTTTGCCATCATTTTTGAACAAATAAAAAAAATTTTCGAATTTAAAAAAATTTTCATTTTTAAATTAAAAAAATAACAGAAGATATTGACTGATTTCAAAATTTTTTTTTGCTTTTTTCTGAGGCCGCACCGAAATTTTTTTTCCTCCGCTCAAAACGATACAATGGGTGGCTCAGATATCTTTGCTATCAGTTGACGCAAAGTTTCTTTCACTACCTGAATCCGAAGGCTGACGTACCTATGCGCATGCAGCTCGAATGTTTAACTGAATGTCGATTTAACAAAATGGAGAAGATTGTTATGGATATATTGCAAAAAAATCGATAAAAAATTGCATATGCCGTTGATGGCTGGACATCCATTGCTAATCGGTTGTATTTCGGAGTAGCGGGTAATTTCATTAACGATAATTAAGAACTGCATTCTCTGAAGATCTTTCTTCATCCTGCGAATGGTCAACATTCAGGCCTAGAGGTTTCATAGGTATCACTTTGGATAATGCCGCTGCGAACACGACTTTCATGAGGGAATTGTCCTATGTAATACCGAGTTTTGATGCCGAAGATGGACACTTCAGATGTTATGCACACATCTTAAATCTGAGTGTCCAAGATATGCTAGGCGTATTAAAAATGGATGAAATTCATGATGAAGAAAATGAAGACAATTTTGATGGAACGGTTGAAGGATTAGATGAGGCTGAAAAAATCGAAGAAGATAAAGAGATGGTGTTTACTTTGGAGAAACTATGAAATCTTTTCAAACTATTAAAGAGTTCGGAACAATGGCAGATTAAGCTGAAAAGTTGTTGTAAAATGATCGGGATGGAGATGTTGCGACCTAATGTTGCCATGTCTATAAGATGGAATTCGACGTATTCCGTGATATGGACTGGGATGAGAATGCAACGTCCATTAACTCTTTTGTGAAAACTAAATCCGGAACTGAAGAAGTATCTCATTTCTGAATAGGAGTGGTTGCTGCTGTCCAGGGTTTTTGAATACCTTCGCACTTCAAACTTCTGACTGATGCTCCTTGCGACGAAAAGTACGTCACCCTCCCTTTGATAGTCGTCGGATTCAATATGCTTTTAGACAAGACAGAAGAATCAATAACTGATTTAACGAATATGACTGATCCTAGCACCGTTGATGGATCCATGCTTGAAGTATTGGCAGCTGCAAAAGACGAGTTACTGAAACATTATCTGAAGAGCAACTGGATGTACTGTGTGGTTCTAATTCTACAGATCCAAGGCACAAACTTCAAATGTTTTACGAAACATCTTGGGAAAAAGAAATGATTGCTGCCTCGTTACAGAAATTCGAAAATGTCTACCGGACATCGTACTATAACATAGAGGTAATGAGCCAATGTATATACTCACAATAATACTTCTTTGTTAGGTATAATTACGTTATTTCTACAACTTATAATATTTGTAATGTACAAGAAGCTTGCTTGAGTACAATTTTACATTGAATTAAGCACATGCATTAAAAAAATTGAAGATATCTAATTTAACCCAGATAACAATCGTGCGACGCATTGAACCCGCATGTCGTGCGAGGCACGTCGTGCGTGCAAAAATGGATTAATTTTGCCAACACGTGCCTCGTTCAAGTGATGGGCACTAGAGTGCGAGCAGAATGCGTCGCATTTCGCTGTCACGCATGCAGTCGCGCAGTGTTGATATTATGCGACGCACATCGTGTAGGCACGGTGATGGCCGGGGATGACGTAAATTTACGGAAATTTAAAATGATCAAAATTAAAAATTAACGTAATATTAAAAATATTAAAAAACTAATTATTGAACCGGGCTTAACATGTTTTGGTCCAAGCGCAATGGTGTTTCATCGCTATTGAAAATTCTTGTGAACTTTAATTTTTGGAAATTGAATTTAATGAATAATATCAAAAAATATTTGTTGAATAATAATTTTATCATTTTCAGGGACCGTTTGCTCTCTGACCAAGAAATTGTATACCCTCTTCTACCATGCGGCGGTTCAATTATAAATAAAAAATTTGTAGATGCATTAAGTTTTGAAAAAATGTTAATTGATTAAATCACTTAAGCATAATTTCTATAATTATATATGAAAATATATATAATCGTTTAAATAATATCAATAATAATATAAGTTTAAAATGTACTGAGCGAAATCTTTATTGAAATATATAATCATTTTCAAAAAGCGCGCGATGGCAGTATATCAACGATACGCGTAGTAAATACAATCGCTAAAATCTCGCTTGACTAGTGCGTAATGTGTCATTTTTCCTCCATTTGCAAAGAAGAAGAAGTCATTGGTTTTTCCTGCTTCCAGCGTCTCTTATTGTGTCCAGTTTTATGCGTTTTATCAAATATATCGCAATATAATCCATAATTGAATCCTTGGATTTTAAGTTATTGTGGATTTTTTTTCGTTAAGCTTTTCTAATAATTTTGCCAAAGTTTGAGACTGAAGCAAACTTTATTATAATATTCTTTTACGAATTGCGTTTAACTTTAACAAAGATTTGCGATAAGTGAGTTATATGTAGATCCACGACTTTAATAAAATAATAAACGATATAAAGTCCATTTTCCACTTGTTATTTTAGATTTACAAACAATTAAATTAATCATTTATTAACCCTCCTATTAGACCTGCACTTCGTGCGTGCAATCTGCCCGCACGCATTGTGACTGCACGACGTGCGACCCATGTGTGCATCAATTGATGTCGCAGCTGTGTGATCATATGCGTGCACGATGTGCGGGGTAACCCGCACGAATACCCGCACAATGCGCACATCGTGCGTGCACAATTGTTATCTGGGAATATTCTTATTATTCTCATTATTATGATAAAGGATACAGATTTCGTTCATTATATAGAAAACTCAAGAAGAAGAAGAAGTTGAGAAAGACTCCCCTGCAGTTGAAGATTTGGGAACACGAAAAGAGACCGTAAAAATCAATGTTTTCGCCGAATTTAAAAAGAAAACTAAGAAAATGCAGATCACTAGAAATTCAAAATCCTCTAATCGAGAATGGCGAAAAGATATAGATCTCTACCTATCACAAGAATGTGCTGATGAAGACCAAGATGTGCTGGAATGGTGGCATCAGAACGAGAAGCTCTTCCCTACTCTGTCTTTAATGGCTCGCGATTTACTGTGCATACCAGCTACATCTGCATCAGCAGAACGAGTATTTTCTCGTGGTTCCCTCACCATCGGGAAATATAGAAATCGTCTCGAAAACGAATCGATTAAATTCCTAATGTGTATTAATTCGTGGGTTACTTGTAGCTTGGCACCTCAGATTCAAATGTTATTAGATATACAGGGTGTTTTTTTTTAACTTGATACATCGAAATATCTTAAAAAATACACATCCTAGGAAAAAAATATCCGTAATAAAAACTTTTTATTTTCGAGCGGGAAAAGCGACTTTGAAAAAAATTACCCCACCCCACCTCCCAGGAGGCAGAAGTGGGGGTAACTTTGTAATTTCAAATGGGAACCCCATTTTTTTATCACAGAGCAAAAAAAAATAAAGTTTTTATTACGGATATTTTTTTCATAGGATGCGTATTTTTTGAGATATTTCGATGTCTCAAGTTGAAAAAACACCCCGTATAGAACCTATGTTTTAATGTTGAATTAATTAATAAAGCAGTAGTTTTATAACCATATACAATTTTATTAAATTTCCAAATAATAGTGCGTCATATTCAATCCACTATTTGAAATTTTTACCAAAAATTCGTATTCAGCGACACAAGACACTTCTAACCTGGACGTTCATGAAAAACTTCGCAACTTTTGAGTTAGTTCGCAACCTTGAATTTGCTTTAAAAGGTTGAGTATATCATATGTCACAAGACGATTCGAACTGATATGACATTTTGAAAAGACGATCACTTTTCTCCCTCTCGTCGGATTCTCGGATCGATCGCTCGATATGCATCGCTAGGCAGAATAAAAAAATGTTTGGGTCTCATCACGAAGGAATAATAAGGAGACCGATCATTGCACATGCGATTTTTTTGGAGCAACGACACCATAAGTGTCAGGCCTGTAAGTAGTAATCACTCATTTGTGAGTGCGCAAGCGCAACGTGTCCTCTTCAGAGGCACGTGAAAACGTGCGATTGAGAGAGCTTTTGAAAATAGAGTATGTTAGAGAGGTTACGCTCGTTTGTTGATCATCACACGAATTATTTTAATGATTTTAACGATAATTGTAGAACGTGAGAATTCATTTTTGATTTTCACAGTTGTGTCAAAAACCAATTTGATATATTTTTCAATTTTTTCAAGGTGGATTATCATTATATTGATATATTTGTGCGATTCATGTGGGCGAAATGAGGTTATGTAATCCTCTTTTTTATTTCAGCGGTCAAAATACCAAATCGGTAAATTATTCTATACTTACCACTTTACTGATACACTCCTTTGATTATCGCAATCTCATAAAACTCTTTTATCACATAAGTTGATAGCGCGAAAAAAATTGCCTGTTTGCAAAAAGAAAACAAACTCGCATAACCTGCTTAACATACTTCATTCTGTTTACTTTCAAAAGTTGTCTCACTCATTCTTTTCTGGTGCGTGAGAAGAGGACGCGTTGCGCTTGCGCACTCACAGAAGAGTGATTACGACTTACAGGCTTGGCACCATGGAGAATAGACACAAGGAGACCAAAGTAATGTAACCGAAAATAAGCAAATTTTTGTCGTATAAAAAGGGTTACAATACTGCCTGAGTTATGGCGCTAGTGTTGCACGTAGAAAAATGGCCGCCGTATATGTTGACATCTTACATTATTTACCAATGTGATTTTAATAGAAATGTATAAATTATTATTAAAAAGCAGAAGGCGTGGTAGGTACCTCAGATTTATTGCACATCACAGAGCTGATATCGGACTTCCACTTGAATATAACAGTTTTTAAATTCCAATATTCTTTAAATGCATCAACAAATGACCATGACGGCGGCCATCGTTACCCGTACCACATTAGCGCCGCGCTCGAGAAGATCTAGCATTTCGATGCGTTATTGTACATCCGACAGAAAAATGCTCGTTTTTGGTGAAGTCAATGTACAGGACTTTGGGCTCCTTATGTCTATTCTCCATGCCTGGCACTTACGGTGCCGTTGCTTGTAGCATATCCGAAAAAGTTTCCCATGACAGTTCGGTCTCCTTATTATTCCTTCGTGGGTCTCATCCGACTGTAATTTTTTTTGGACCAAAAAATCGGGTGAAAAAAAGTATCGGAAATTGCATAAAATTTTCCATTACTTTTGACTAATAAAAGCGACCGCGCGGAAAAACAGCGCCAGGGACAAATTCCCAATAACCACAAATCTTACTAAAAATAGTAAAAATTTGGCAATTAGAATAGTATATTATATACCAATGGGCAGAAAAGGGACTTTTTCGAAGAGCGTATGTTTTCAGCATGAGTTATTTCCATGAAAATATATATAATAACCTCCAAATAAAAAAATAAAAATTAAGTTCATTCAAAAATCCCTATGAGGGTTTTTTCCTTTTGGTTTTAAAATGATTTTGGGGATTCACAGAAACGAGAATAGAAAAAAAACGAGAGGGTAGAGCCCTTTTGGATAGAAGTCACTCCATGCATGCACCGCGTGGTGAGCTCGCACAAGCCAGAGACAAATACTGAAAAAATATACGATTCGCAAAAAGTCCCCTCCCCCTTATTGCATACGATATTTTTGATAGCAACTGCATGATTTCAGACATTTCTTGTAACACAGGCATGATTTCTGATCATATGAAGGAATTTTGGGAAATTGATATTAATTTTAATATCAATTTAGAAATTTTTTGAAAATTATGAAAGTTTTTAAAATGTTGGAAATTTATGGCGAATTTATGAATTCTCAAGAGATTTGAAGACTTCAGAAGTTTGGAGTAAATTTTTAAATTACAAAATTTTTGAAAATTTGGTTAATTAAAATAATTCGTGAAAGTTTGAAATTTTTTGAAATGTTTAGAAATTTTGTAAATTTTTAGATTTTACGGAAAATTTATTGATAATTTAGAGTCATTTATTGTAACTTATCGATTCACCTCTGATGTCACTTTTCACAATCTAGGGATTGAAAAGTAGAACCTCTTTATAGTCATTGAAAAGGGCTGAAATCATGCATGTGTTATGAAAAATAAATGTAAGAGTCTGATTAAATTAAATTGGGTTGTCGATAATTGGTCAGCGTCCACCATGGCGCTGATTGTACATGACGCCTGGATTCAATAAAATGCATGGGGAAAAAAGTAAAATAGTATATAATGCACCTAGGGGGAGAAGAGGGGCTTTTCCGACGAGTACTTAAATCGTACACAAGTCGAAAAAGTGCCTCCCCCCTTGGCGCATACGATATTTTTTATAACAAATGGATAATTTCAGACATTTTTGAAATCAGTCAGGATTTCAGTCCATATTAGAATTTGAATAAAGAAGCATGAAATTTATGCTAACTTATTTCAAATTATCAAAAATTCTATGAAAAAATTGCCAGAAATGTTTGGTAATTCACGGTAATTTTAGAGGTGATTCATGGTGACTTACCATAAATTGCCAAAAATTCAATTTAAAAATGTCTCCTTTCAGGTAATTTATGGTAACTTAAGATAAATTACCCAAAATTCAATAAAAAAATTTCTATAAATTTCCGGAAATTTTCGTTAATTCACGGTAATTTGATCAGTTATATATGGTAACTTTCCATAAATAAGCGCAAACTTCTATTATCTGCAACCAAAATTTCCTCACAGTTTTTACGGTGAGTGGGCTGATAATCGTAAAATGTGAGCTCATAGATGTATAATTTTTATTATTCATCTCTGCCGTCACTTTTCAGTCTGTAGGAAGTAAAAAGTACTTTCCAGTCCCTAGGGAAAAAAGTACTTTTTACTCCCTAGGGAGTAAGAAGTAGAGCTTCAACCCCGCTTTATAGACGTTGAAAAGGGCTGAAATCATGAATGTGTTATAAAAATTCAATTAAAAAAAAAATAAAAACTAGTTCATCAAATTTTTTTACTAGTCGTTGATCTAGAAAGTTTCCAATATTTTGTAAAGCAATACTTATTGCCAAAAAAGGTTAAATGCTCGAATTACGAACGTAAATTCCTGTAATTTCTGGCGGGAAGTTCAAATTGAAATTCTGTCATTTTAATTTAAATATTGATATTATTATTTATTATTTAATTAAAATATTATTTTTCTATTTTGATATGGCTATCAGTTATTATTAATTAAATAAAATTTTCGAAATTTTCGAAAAATATTAGTTTGAATTACGAAACAAACAGTACGAGAATTAGTTAAAAATTATATATCGACTAAAAATGAATTATTATTAAAATTCTATAGTTCATAAATAATTTTATATTTAATTCTCGTATTTTTTTGTAAGTCAAAAGAATATTTTTCTAAATTTTCCAAAATTTGAATTTCTTATTATTATGTAATAATATTGCTTTAAATACGTATTGCTTTGAAAAATATTTGAAACTTCCTACATTAACGAATAGTAAACAAAATGTGATAAAATAGATTTATTATGAAATAATTAAATTTTTACATTATTTTTTGATTTACTGAGGCCTCGTTAACAATGAGCCCCACGGAGGCCATGGCTCAATTTCAGGACAATTGAGGCGCCGGATGCAAGAAGGAGATATAGAATTATTTTGCTGGAGTGGGGAGGCCCCTGAGCACTTAAAACTAAAGTATTCAATTTTAATTTTTGAAATATACATCCTGAGTGAAAATTCAATTTCGCATCTCTTTCTTTCCATAAGAAAAGTTGTAGCTTTTTTATTTTTTGAATTATTTACGAAAAACTGTTTTTTTCTTTGAACAAAATATTTTGATTTTTTTCACTTCAACTCGCCACAAAATGTCAGGTTTTTGATATTTTGTAATAAAATTTGTCAGAAATATGCATTGCCATGTTCTGCGACCGATGACGTCAGCAAAAGTTTGAAATGTTTATTTAAAAAATTGTTAATAATTTTTTTCCAAGACGGTGCATAATTCGTGCACAAAGAACTTCTAGCGTTTCGGGAGTCGAGCGAATTTTGAGCAAGGGAAAACTGTCAGCGAGAAAGTTGTTCAGAAAGGTTCAAGGAAGTTTTCTGGAAAGTTTTAGCTCAATTGGAATAG
>CAKNYM010042691.1:0-46264 GCA_932195095.1 Andricus curvator
TTTTCCAAAATTGGCCTTGAAGGTTCTCTCCGGAATTTCATTATCTTTTTTTTTCATTCAAAACGTTTAATATTTGTAGGCTAAATCGTATAAAATTTATTTCATAGAATCGGTTACGGTGTACATTTTCTCATCAATTACTTGCAAAAAAATATTGGGCAATTTGCCTTTATTCTTTAAAAATTAAATTCATTAACACATACGCATTTTATTAATTAAAAAGGAATGAAAAATTCTTATTTATTATTATTTGAAATTGTTTTCTAAGCCTTCTTCACGAAAAAAAATACGAATAAAACCGATAGTCAACAATTTTTATAAATTAAAATTGATTTTTTTTTGAAAACCATTGATTGCAGAAAAAAATTTCGAACACAAAATAATTTTGAGTTTTCAAAATCTTTAAACCTGTTACAAAAAAACATTATAAAAAATCAACATCTATCTTGATAAATTAGAAAAACTACAAGGAACTTCTTTTTTCATCGTAAAAACTAGTGTCACTCTAATCTCTTAACTAGATTTTTTGTGTACAATATTTTTCCTGAAATTCATACTTTTCAAGGTATAGCTTATGTCTTGACCAAAATCATGAAAAATCAGCGTGATTTTCATTTTTGGTCAATTTCATCATTTAAGTTTGGCAAAATTTAGTGAATTTGTAGACAACTTTGAAAACGGCCTTTTTCTAGTTTTTGACATAAGTGTATGGTAAATATTTCCCCCCAAACTACTGTTTATGCAGATTTAAAGTGAAAAGCAAAACTGACGAAAAAATAAAATTAGGAAAAAAATTCACGTAAAGTTCTACTTTGAAAAATCGAATACTTAGTTTTTGGAAGTTTTTGGTCACCTAAAATTAGAAAAAAAAATGACTTTGGAGTTTTAAAAAAATCTTTAGATTTAAGCCTACCCTGAAAGGGAAATGGCTTAATGGTATACTTACTTACTTTAGAACTATCCATAGAGGAGACCACCCTATAGTAGATAATAACCCTACAGTAGATAATTATTAATTTAAAATACTAATTTATGTAAAATAATTAATTTTAGGTCATTAATAGCTAAGAGACGATACGTTTTAATATATTAAAATTATAATTTATTATTTTATTTATATTTGTGCTTATAATTAATGATTATCTACTGTAGGATCATTATTTACTGTAGAGTGGTCTCCCCTATTTATATTATATAATTAAGCGGTTGAATGCAATAACAGCCTACTTTATTTTTAGAAGTCACTTGTTTTTTATTTTTTTTGCACATAGCTTCATGAAGAACAAATGAAAAACAAGGGACTTCTGATAATGCAAGTAGCCCACATAGCACACTTCCCGAAACAACCAGGTCTGTCTCAGGTTTTTTCGGGAAAAGCATAGGTCTAAACCTAGGACAGACCTGGTTTTTTCGGAAAGTGTGCTATGTGGGTAGACTGTTATTGCATTCAACCGCTCAATTTCATTGGATTTTATGTTAATTAAAATACTTAAACGTCCTTTTTTATTGAACAGTTTAAACTTCCTTTAACTCAATGTACAGTTATTGCAGTTGGCTTGATTAAGGACGGTTTTAATGTTCAAATCTCACCGCAAACATTGTAAAACACCCTTTTTTTAGTAGCAATATCGCTCCCTGCATAAAATGCCTTAAGGTTATCTGGATTCATTCGGTAACATTATTGCAGAACATTCGTTGAAACTTAATGGCGAAATTCTAATTGCCTTCTGTAAAGTCGCTTTAAAATTTTTTTTTAATCTAACTTATAATGCTTGACATACTTCACCTTTGAAAAACTTACTATGGCACAGATTAAAGTTAAGTTTTTTACTTGTTTCTTTCTCGGGACTTCGGTTTTAAACACAGAATTTAATAGCCCCCTGAAAGTGATCAATCAGCGTCGCATAAAATTGTTGCTGCACGGGTTATTGATTTTGAGATATGTTGAACACCGATGTTTTTCCACTCTTTCTAGTTACTTGTAAACAAAAAGTGTGATGCATCATACACGTCACTATAGTCACTTTCTTGAAGGAGAACGATACTTTCGTCACTTTAATCCACCTTATTTTAAATTTTATCAAAATAAGAAAACGAAAATGTTATCTTTTCCACTTTTTTAAAGAATTCCTCTTTTTCCCCCAACGTTCACTTTTTGCTTGTTTTTTGCCTAAATGCGAACTGAATTAATAAAAGCAAATAAGAAAGTCCAACTGATTTTGGTTAAAATTTAATTCTTTTTGGTTGAAGAGTCTGCTATTATAATTTTGGTTCAGAATTAATCTTTTTCGTGTAAAAATTAAATTATTTGGTTTGAAGTTGAATTATTTTGCGGAAAATTCAATTATATATTTTATTTGAAAACTCATATTTTTTGGACGAAAATTCAAAAATTTTGTTGAAAATTCGTCTTTTCAGATAGAAAATTTATATTTCTGGTAGAAGAGTCATCTTTCTTGGTTGGCAATTAACCTATTTAATTCAAAATTCAACTGCTTGGTTAAAAATTCAACTTTTTTGTTGAAAATTCATCTCTTTTGCTTGTAAGTGCACTTTTTTTTCGTTCAAAAATTCGGCTATTTGCTTGAAAATCCATATTTTTGGTTAAAAATGCAACTGTTTGGTTCAAAATTGACAATCTGTTCTAGAAGTGGATTCAACCATTTTGTATGAATATTCGTATTTTTTTGATTGAAATATTAAGTATTATATTTTTCGTCGAGAATTCATCTTTTTGGTTAAAAATTCAATTACTTGGTCAAAGGTTAAACTACTTTTTTTGAAAACAAATTTTTTTGATTAAAGATTCATCATTTTTTTTGAAAATTATTCTCTTTGCTTGAAAAATGAAGTATTTTGTCGAAAATTCTCCTTTTTTGTTTGAAAATTAATGTTTTCAATTAAAAATGTAACTATTCGATTTTTGGTTAAAGTTTTATCTGTTTTAGTCGAAAATTCTACTTGTTGTCGAACATACATCTTCTTGGTTAAAAATTCATCTATTTTGTTGAAATTACAATACTTTTACTTGAAAGGTTAGGAATTTAGAGCGTTTTATATCAAATTTAATATGGCACCAACATTAATTTCATTTAAAAGAATTGATTTCCCTACCAGTTAAGTTAAATTGCCAGTTATCAGTTAAATTGATTTCTCTAGCAGTTAAGTGTCAAATGTTTATTTAGCTTGTAATAAAATGAATTACAATTTATCTGAATATTACTTGTGACATTTATTCTAGCAATTGTGACCCTGGTTTTCACTCTCGAATTCAGCAATAGAATTCCATCTAATCTTGTAAAGGCAAGCCGATAAACGAAACGTGTAATGGAATGGAAATTTTTGAGTAGATAAGTGTTTATATTCACATTACAGGCCTCTTTTTTTTGTAAACAGTAGTCACTTTTAGTAACTTTTTTGCTTAAATTAGTCACTCTTTTTCCACTTTTTTCAAGTACATTAGTCTGCGGCAGCCCTAAATTCTGCAAAACATGAATTACTCTTTTGGGTGGAATTTGGTTCAACTTTGTAATTCAGAATTTCCTCAAATAAAACTAATTACCCAAAAGAATTTCTGCTGCATATCACAATGATACTTAATTCTTATTTCAGTGTTCTGTAAAGTAGTGAGTTACATTGTCGTGAAACAGTTAGATTAGTACGCCTCTTATTACAAAGTTATAGCCACTTATACGTGTCCCGGATTTAATGTAACAAAAAATAACTTAGGCAGCAAAAGCATTTCCATGCGAGCTGTACATGTTGAGAATGCATATTAAAATTCGCATAGAAACAAGCCTAGTATTTCATGTACACAGAACCCGTTTTTCAGGTTTGCGCAATCTGTCATAACTGTCAGTTCAATACAGCTGCTCAGAAAACTGTAGCTTGTTCTTTCATAGTTGAAAAAGTATAAAGTTGTTGATAATAAAGTTAAGTACTTTATTCAAGTTCTAATGTAGTAAAATATTGTTTTTTTTCTTGGATGCAATTTATAATTTAATTGAAAACTTTGATATTTTAAAGTGTTCTAATACCGGAATCAGTAAAACAGTAAAAATCACTAAAACGAAAGGTCAGCTGTTTGGACAGGATAAGAGCTTAGGGACCGTTCAAAAATGTTGTCATACTATTTTGAATACTTTTTTCACCCCTCCCCTTCTTTGTCACAGATCTCCATACGAAGCCATCCAGGGTGATGTCACAAATATGAACACCGGGGGCTCCCCACCCCTTTGAGGTCACAACATTTTTTCTTCAATTTCATTGGGTAGACCCCTAAAATAAAACATACAAACATAATATTTTAACAGACTTCATAGCCCAAAATGCTAGCCCTCAAAACAGGGGAAATAGGGTGATTGTTCATGAAAATATGGGAATCAATTTTTTTGAATGAAATTAATATATAAGTACCATATTTAAATCAGTGAACTAAAAAGAATTCAAGCAGAAATTAATCTATTGCATCTTCAAAAAAATAGAATAGTTGAACTCTGAAGCAGAACATATGAACTTTTAATCAAATAGTTGAATTTCCAACGTAAAAAATCCTACAATGAATTTCCAATACAAAAATAATCATTTTTAACCAAGCAGCTGAATTTCCGAACAAAAAATTTCAACAAAATAGTTTAATTTTCAACTAAAATGATGAATCTTTAACAGGTAAAAACTTAAATTAAACAAAGAAACTCAACGTTCAACGGAAAATATAATAGTTGATATTGCAACCAAACAAAATTTTCATTTTTAATCCAAAACAGTCGAATTTAAACAAAAAGAGGGATTTTTAATAAATGATATAATAGTTGATATTTTTACCAAAGCATATTTTAATTTCAATGAAAAAATAGTATAATTCAACCAAAAAATACGAATTTTCAACAAAATAGTTGAATCCTCAACGACAACAGATCAGTTGTTAACCAAACAGTTTCATTTTTAACCAAAAAAGATAACATTTTCACAAAAAAGACGAATTTTCTAACCAAAAAGACGAATTTTCAACAGAAGGGTTGAATTTTCAAACAGGAATTATTTTTTATTCAAGCGAGAAAAACAATTTCAACCGAATTGTTGAATTTTCGTACCAAAAAGGTAAATTCTCTAGGAAACATTTGGATTTTCAACCCGGAAATATGAATCCATTTGCAGTTGAAAAAATAGATATTCAAGCAAAGAGATAGATCTTCAACTAATGTAATAATATTTTATTAAAAGTATTTTTACTTTCAACAAAATAGTTTTTCTTAATCTAGAATATTAATTTCTTAAACAAAATAATGAATTTGTAACAAAATATATAAATTTTCAACCAAATTGTTGAATTTTCAACTGAAAGCGGTCAATTTTCAACCAATAATGGAATAGTCCAATTTGCAGTTAAAAAAATTAATTTTAAACTATAAAAACTAATTTTCAACAAATAATTATATTTTGAACTAAAGAGATGGATCTTCAAGTAATAGAATAGATTTATAACAAAATAATTTAACTTTAAACCAAACAGTTAAATTTTCAACCATGAAGATTAATTTTCTACCAAAAAAGACGAATTCACTACGAATTATATCAATTTTCAACCAAATTGTTGAATTTCCAACTAAAAACAATCATCTTTTAACCAATAATGGAAAAATTAAATTTTCAGTTGGAAAAATGTAAAAAAAAACTAATTTTCCACAAAATAGTTCAATTTTAAATCAATAAAATTCTCCGTTAACCCCTCCACTCCCTACGTCACAAATTGTCACAAAACCTGTTATCCCTCCCCCCCATTTGCCCTTGCAGTATGATGAAGTTTTTGAACAGCCCCTTCAAAACTTGTACAAATTTATGGAAATCTACTAAACTAATTGCTATGGACAGAAGGGGTTACGGAAATTGAAGTAGTTGTACTGAACCAGCAACTGTATTGAAATGGGTAGTTTGATGTAATAGCTGGTTTGATTCTCCTTCTTTGGAAGTGCATGTCTTCCTTTAACTGATTTAATTCCAAATTCCAACGAAATTGCTTTCCAAATTACAAATATCAAACTCACTGAGAATGGTTCATTTACCTCAAATGAACTTGCATTCTCCAGCTACAGAATGAGACTGTCTGACACTCAGGAGATAAAATAGCAATTAAATCCCTGAAATCGGGAAATGAGACATATTGCAGGCAATAAATCTGTTGATTAATAATTGATTAAAGTCTCGGCGAAATAAGTATCCATAGAAATCAAAAATTTATTTAAAAAATTGTATATTGAGTTTTTACTAAATTTTGTATTATCAGTATTATGCATTCTTCGTACTGAGAATCTTTCTGAAGACTAATAGGAAATTCGTTCCTAAGGAAATGACCGAAAAGAGAACTTAATATATCATATTCATTGTTCTCTATTCAATATTTGATAAAAAATGAGAGAGATGAAACTTGATGGTTTCAGAGAATAGCCCACATGGTCTGCGGCAGTACATCGTTATGTATCATTCTGATACCCTTAGATTTACTCTGGCTGGATCGCATGTAAGATTTCCTTCGGGCTATTGTATATTTGATTCATATAATCCTTCTTCAATTTTTCATCAAGATACTTCTGAGAAATCCTTAAGGAACACTTTTAAAAGATCTGCGCATGCTAACTTGCAGAAAAAACCCTAGTATAATATTTACCTCGATTTCTGAGTAATCTTTATCTTCAACAGAAATTACCTTTACTTGATAAGATTTACTCACCACATTCGACATGGTTACCATATCTACTATAATGTATCTTGTGTTTTTACGATGCGGAAAAATTTAATTCTACCCACTTGAAAATTACACGCAACAAAAATTCACTTGTGTTTTGATGTAACTGAAATGGAAATATGAAATTCATCCAATGAGATTAATGAAAATAAATATTTTTAAATTTGTCCTTTTTCGAAATATTAAAAAGTCACGTTTATGCTTCTCTGTTAAAGCCTTGATCAAACATTCCGATATTCCGTTATGTATGGTGACTGGAATTCATGCAGAATCCTCTACAATAAGATGTACCTTATTTGCCAAATTCAAAATTCGCTTGCTCCCACGTACGTGTATAATTCCAATGGCCAAAAAATGATGTGTTCCAAATTTCAGCCTAATCTGTTAATATTTACTGCCCCTTTACTTAAGGTTTTCCATTGAATTTATGTGGGGAAAAATCTGCAACATAAAGAATCCATATAATTTTCTGAGTTTACATTGAATTCTTATCCACCGAAATCCATAACGTTCTTCCGAAGCCGAAAAATTGTAAAAAATCGTCTTAAAAGGAAACAAATGAAAAAGTGTAGAAAAGTTGAAGGACCACCCTCAAAAATGTAAAAACCACCTCATGAAAAAATATTTCAACCATATAATACATGGATAGTGAATTAAGGCCAACCTTAAGGGGGCTTCCATAAATCTCATGACCCTAAATGGGGGGGCTGAGGGTCAGCAAATATATCACATTAAAACACTTGGAAGGGGTAGGGGCTTCTTCAAATCGGTCACGTGGGGGTCGAAATTTAGCCGAAAACCGATCACGTGATTTATGGGTGCTCCCTGAGATGAAATGAACCACCCGTAAATGTAAACAATGTATATTTTCTGGGGCCATATATTAAAAATGTTTTTTTTCCTAAAAATCGTAAGCAGTCATAAAAAAAAGGAGAATGGAAAAGCACGCAAAACTTCAAAAACCACCAGCAAATATTAAAAAAGACCCCTTTTTATAAAAAAAAAATATTTTTCATCTTCTTACAATTTCTAATGCAATTATTTCGAGCATTTCGTGTATCATTCGGCTTATCATTGATTAAGTTTAGGACCGGATGAGATAATATTTTTTTTTTAGATTTTATATTTTCCTCGAAAATCGTTTTAAATGGGAATTTTTCTAGTTATATGTAGATTTATTTAAAAATTAAAAATTATAAATTAAAATAAAAAAATAAATAAAAAAATAAAATAAATTTTTTTTTAAATATTAGAAATAGAACTACAGAATAAGTACCAAGTTTGTTCATTTTGACAAGGTGAATCGATTGTATTTAGAAACACTCTACGACCAAATGAAGTTCTGATATGTACAGAATTGTTTCTAACGTTTATAGAAGAAAAACTTTCCTAATTTCGGAATTATAGCAATATTGTCAGTACGGAATTAATTCGTTGTAATAAGGTTAATTGATTGATATATTTAACAGGCCTGTATGGCCTGTATGGCCTGTATGGCCAAATATAAATTTGTCAATTTGCTTAACGTTTAGAAGAAAAAATTCTTAATTTTTTAAATACACGAATGTTTTAAGTATTAAAATTTATTTCTTTTGATAAAATAAATTTATTAAACTATGTAAAAACCTTATATGACCTATTGACTTGAGGGTTTCATAGGATCGGGCAGTTAAGATTATTCCGCTTTTTTGAAAAATTTTCAGTTCCGCATGTTGCTTTTGAGTGAAATTTGTAAATAATTTGTTAAATATTGATATTAGGAATTTATAAACAAATTTTTTCGCTTCTTCGGAAAATTTTTGGTACCGTGTGCTGGTTTTGAGCCAAATTTGAGGCAATTTTGAGTATTTTCGGATCAAAAGGCCTAACTTTTCATTTTTTTTTGCATAGTAATAGGCATGTGAAAGGCATCACAGGAAAAAAAATAAATTCGTTAGACCTGACAGTTTCCGCGTTAGGCGTGTTCTCAGGGTCACTTTGAGTAGAAAGGGCTACATTTTCACGTTTTTGAATAGGAACGGCTCGATTAGTATTTTTCTCAGATTTATTACAATTTTTTCTAACATTAGATACGTGAAGTACATCTTTATGCAAAAAATGAAAACGGTAGACCTAATAGTTTTTGCGCTAGGCATATTGAAGGACGGACAGTCATTTTACTGACTGCATGAGGGTTTCTTACAAATCCCTAATACTCATTTATGAATAAGAAATAAGTAATAAAAAACGCAGGCGAAATGGCCCTTTCCATCCTCTCAAACTCCTTTTACAATCCAAAATCCTCATTGACATCCCCTCAGACTTCTTTTGCAATCCAAAATCCCCTTTTCCATCCCTTCAGAATACGTTTACAATTCAAAATTCCCTTTCCAGCTCCTCTGAAGCAACAACTTTTTTTCAACAAAATTCATTATCCGGGAATTATCATTAACACAAAAACCATGATCAAATTTTGGAAATTAATCAAGATATTGAAATTCGAAATTAAAATGTAAAATAGTTGTTCTGGGACTGGTGTTGGCTTTAGGGTTCAAAAGAATTGAATTAAATTAGTTCATACTTGACCCAAACGTAATTTGTTTAATTCACTAAAAAACAGAAAAATATAATATGTAACTTTTAGCATCAATACACATTTTATATGTAAATGAGTATTTAATAGATTATCATTTTCAGTATTGCTTTCTCATTCAATAAAGAAGTTTGTGAAAGAAGTATTTTATCACCATCATGGAAAATATAATATCAGCCCGATTCTTTTCAAAGTCTTTTTGTTTATCAATAATAAATACAAAAAAATTCTCTATGAGGAAGCACAATGTTCATGAAATGATCACAATTAAAGATTCACCCTATAATGAATGCGCCCAAACAACTTCATTCATAACAAGTGGCGTTTTTTTTTTAACTTCTGACGATGTTTTTTCAACTTCTCTATACTTTCTTATTTTCTTACCCTTTCCGACAACTTTCTTCGCTTTTTAGGCAAAAATCAAAATTATTTTCTCAATATCTGAGAAAATATAATTATTTCACATTTAGAGGTAGTTTATCAGCCCTGGGAACCATACTCCCTTGTTCAAACAATTTTACAAAAATTGATAGTTCTTTTTTCACCACATGGAAGCTTTTTGAGGGGTGTCCCTCAAATCAAAGAACCTTTTTCATGTTGGCTTTACCCTACTCTGTAGGGAATGCTACGATTGTAACTCAAACAGGTATGACTGAATTATGAAAACTGGAATGGAAATATAACATTAACCTAGTGAGTGAATTGGTCCAAGGAACCCGAAGCGCTAAAGCGCTTTGTCACCGCAACTTGTTGCGGCTCGAAAGCTTGAAACCTTCTCTAATCCAGCTGGATGGCGATTAGATCCGTGCACGTGGGGTAAACCTACATTGCCTCGGAAGTAGACCACAAATCCGTATACGTCATTAATTTTATCTAGTAGGCGGTGTGCATTATTATTCGCGGATCAATGGAGCTTCCAACCTCCCCTAGCTTAAGGAATTCCTGCGTCCGCGCACTTGTAACGTGACTTATTGCGTAAAAGGGTATACGGGATCTCTGCCGTTATATGAAAAAAGGCAGTAACTGGAAAACCACTGAATGGAGGAAACCAAGGAAAATGTTTGAATCCACTTTTCCCTATTTCAGATAATCCAATAGATACTTCAATAATATTTAGACTTTTATTGAGTAATTTCGGTGCGATCTACCCATTTATGAAAAACTTATCAACAAAAATTGTTAATTAATGTGTGAAAATGCAGATACTGTCGAAATTGCAAAGCGTTTCTACAGAAAAAGGCAATTAGTGGTAGATACTGCCTTCTTGCGTAGAAGTTGCCCTCGTATTCAAGCGCAGATTGTGTAGTTACTCCCAATTTTTTGCAGATGTTCCCTTTTCAGGACGAGATTTTACGCATGTTCTGGCTCCCTGGTGACGACAGGCAGTCCCGCACCACCGGCGCACCATTACCCCCCTAGTCTTTTCCTTACACGAAAAGTAATTAAAACTTGATTGACGGAATGGAAAAGGGAATACTTTTCCTTTCACAGTTCTTAGGGATCACTAATGTTCACTAAAGAAAAAAGCGAAGAGACATTTTAATTTTGTTTTAATAAATGCAAAAATACGCAGATATTACTCAATCGTTCGTAAATAAGATTGTGTCTTCAATACAACGTTATTATTAATTTATGGCATGAATTAGTTCAGGGATAAAGGTTTTCCCGCGAAAGGAAAAGGGTAGAGGAGCAGCAGTGCGCTGGTGGTTGGGGTGTGCCGGCCATCACCATGGGGGAGGGGCACAAGAATCGGACTAAACTTACGATGTCTTCCTGAAACAGGTATGAGTACGAGTCGTGCATCTCCCGGCTGATCTGTACCCCCTCATTTACCCTCTAAAGTCTGACCCTCTTCGACAACTCCTTCTCTATAACCGATTATCCGCCTCTTTCCTCCTGGGAAGATCTGGGCTGTTCGAGCCTCTATTTATCCACCTTCCACCTATCAACCCTTTGGATGCGCTTGCGCTGCTCTGTACACGACCTGTGGCATATGTGTGTATCCGACATGAATTTATACACGTGCAGAGAATAGCTTGCCATTCATGCCGGGCCAAACGTGGTTCCGCGCCGCGGTCGTGGACTGCGCAGAGGCAACTAGGCTGCGAAAATAACACTCGCCTCCTCATTCACGACGCCTTGGCGGTAGATTCTGTGTGCTATGTGTTTTTAGAGCAAATGTAAACGGACTGAGGTTAGCTTTGACCCATTTTCACATTGGTCGTTACAAAAGTCTTGGGAGTCAAAAATTAGGGCAGTGAATGTACTACCACTTTCAATGATCAAGCATCATTTAAAGTTTGCAAATGTTCTATATCAGGGTGGCTGGAGGTCATGGAAAACCTGGAAATCAAGGAAAAGTCAGGGATTTTGAAACAAAAATTGCAAAATTCAGGGAATTTCTGTAAGAAGCACTTTAAGTAAGTGTCAAGAATATTCAGGTCGGCCACACAATAACTGTTAGTTAATTTTTGAAGATAAAGTCAATATAGTCACTTTTTTAACTGAAAAAATCACTTTAGTCA
This sequence comes from Andricus curvator, assembly GCA_932195095.1. Lineage (NCBI taxonomy): Eukaryota > Metazoa > Arthropoda > Insecta > Hymenoptera > Cynipidae > Andricus > Andricus curvator. Next base: position 11,840 of record CAKNYM010042691.1, read on the forward strand.
TGTTTCTTTCAATAATTTCAAGGAATTCAAGGGTTATTGAAAGCTCTGGAGGTATTTTAAAGATTTTTAAATATTTCAAGGTATTCCCAAAGATTTTAAAGAATTAAAATTATTCTGGATATTTAAAAAAATTCAGAGGAACTTTCAAGAGCTCTACAAAATTTTAAGGGATTTCAGAATATTTTACGGTACGAAATTCTGCTTTTGCATCTTGTAATTAAAAATAAGGATTCAAATCACCATCTAAAGTCGAGAAAACGTACGCCTCGACCTCAAAAAAATCAGTTCCAGTTTTCCTTTGAACAGGATGATTTCTTTCGAAAAAACTGTTCAAGCCTCAACGCTGTTTCGAAAATGGAAAATTAGATTTTCAATCTACATCCAACGTTGAGAAAACTTGTACTTCAAGCGAGAAAAACATGTTCTTCCTTCATTTTCACGGAGCCATATGAAATTTCCCAATCCATCTATTTTTCAAACATTTATATCTAGAAATATTGAAGTGTTCGTATATTATTATTTAAAAAAGATTAATGAGAACTTAAAAAAAACAGGAGAAAGATATCAAATTCTAAAAAAAAAAGGATCGAAGAGGATTTCCAAAATAATAGAAGAAAAAGGGAAACAGGGGTCAGACTTAATTTTTCTCAAAATGTGTACCATTCCAGATTTATTTCCTAAAATGTTTAAAAACAGTCCTGCTACGGAAAAATGTTGCTAGTGCAAAATTACTATAAATATTCAATTTTATTGTCGTTATTAAAATGGACTAGTCATCCCGAACTTCGGGACGACGAGACACTTCGTATTAAATTCTGAATATTTCTTATCGTATTTATGTCCAAAGAAATCCTGTTGAAACAGTACAAGATTACAACTATTTTAGTACTACATTCTTATTTTTGAAGTACTTTCTTGAGACATAAATCCTGCAAACACTTGTAAAAATATTTTAAAAATCAAATGGAACTTTCTGTTTTTGTGTCCACATTTAAAATTCTAAACAGTGTTGGGAAAAGTTTGCACTTTAATGATTTGTTTCATCTGCAGACACGACTAGCCTCAAATTGAGCTAAAGCCAAATGTGCCGGCACTCCTAATTTTTTTTCTCTTCTTTTTGTCATTTTTTTCATTTAAACCTTGACTGGAGCCTAATTAGAGATACTAAAACGCAAAAATGATGCTTATTTAAAACATCTTTTTTTCTAAAAAATGGGATTTTCAAGTATATTAAACATTTTGGCGCAAGAAAAGAAGAATTTATTTACTAAAATCAGCCAAAATAAGAATGAATTTTTAACATCAATATTTATATTATTGAATAATTAATTTAAATTAATATTACAGCACGTGAAGCCTGTTACATTCACATAGTGCATGCAATATACGTTTAGCGTTGTCTGGATGACTTTGGTCATTTTTTCAATATATTTAGCCGATAATTAGTTAGTTCTCTTTGTTTTTAAAAGCGTATGGAATAGATGCAAGAATACCAAAAGCCATCCAAGCTACCATCAACGATTGAGGTGTGCACTATGTGGATATAAATCTTCACTCACTGTAATATTAACTAAAATTAGAAATAAAAACATATCAAAAAAGCAAAAATGGCCATACATAATTCTATATTTGTACCAACTGTACTATACGGTAGCGAGACATGGACCTGTCAAGAAAACGACAAGAGTAAAATTAACGCGATTGGCATGAAACCTCTGCGCACAATATGTGTGCAGCACTCACTCAAAGAAAAAGTTGTCTTGAAATAAAAGCAACGCCCTCTTGCCTGTTTTATTTTAAAGCACGTGAGTACAATTTGTATACAAACTGAATTATTTGGCTGCCAGATTAGATTAATTTTCTCGCAAAAAGATTTTTTTTTAGACAAATGAAAATCCTTTCAACTTTAAATTTGAGACGAAATTCCATTTGGATCATGAAAAATCCTTTTGACACTAGATACAATTTCTCTGAGTGTAATTTAGTGGGAATCTAGGAACCTTGTAGGTTGAACAACGAGTTACCGGGGCACTTTTGAAGTTGAAACTTCGAAAAACCTGCGTTTCGAGAAAAATGCATGTAAAGTTGGCGAATATCATAAGCACATGTTAAATTTGTTTTCAAACATAAAATTTTTCCACTTTCGGTCACTTCCGGGACATAAGTGTAATTTTACGAGATAGAGCATAGATTGCAGTATGATATCTTTTTCAAACCCCAAAATCGATCCTTTTCATCTATGTTCACAAAAACGCAAATGTCTTCTAAACTACAAACGCCAAAGTGGGCCAAAGTGGACTTCTGAGAAAGAGAGAGGAAATATAAAGTGGGCTTTACATATTTGTTATTCTCAATTACTTGAAAATACATTTTTAATTTCTAATTGATGAAAAGCTTGAAAAGTATTCAAACATGTCCCTTCCGGGACATAAGTACAATGGTGTAGTCCTAAAAGAAAAAGTGGCCTGGCGGTACTTTCCATAAACTGCGTTACCAGTTTGAGGGAAGGGGGGGGGGTGCTAAAAACTAGGTTTTGTAACAAGCGGGTGGGATTAGAAAATAACGTCACGAATTTAGATAACATTTAGAACTCAAACCACTAAGAAAATCCAACTATATTTTTGGGTAAATATTATATTTTTGGTTTGGAATTCATCTCGTTTGATCAAAAATTCTATTATTTGGTTGAATATTTAATTATTTTGTTAGAATTGCAACTATATTGTTAAAAATTTATCTTTTTTATCAAAAATTCAACTATTTTGTTAAAAAGTCTTTTTTTTAAATACTTTGTTAAAAATTCTATTATTTGGTTGAAAAATTAATTATTTTGTTGAAAATGCAGCTATATTGTTAAAAATTTATCGTTTTTAATAAAAATTTAACTACTTTATGAAAAATTCATTTTTTTAGTTGAAGGTTCGTCTCTTCGGTTGAAAATTTAAATATTCTGATGAAAATTCGTTTCATGTTCGGTTGAAAATAAATCTTTTAAACTGAAAATTAAACTATTCCATTTTTGGTTAAAAATTTATCGTTCTCAGTTTAAAAAACCATTAGTTTAAAAATTGATCTATTTTAGTTGAAAGTTCAATTTTTTTGTTGAAAATTAAAGCATTTCATTTTGAACGAACTTTTATTGTGAAATTTACACTTTTTTGTAGAAAAATCATTCTTTTGGCTTGATAATTAAACTATTTGGTTGAAAATTAAACTTTTTAGTTGAAAAATCATATTGTTGGGTTGAAAATTGAACTTTTTTGTAAATAATTTGTCTATTTTGCTATAAAATTAAACCATTTTGTTGAAAAGTCATGAATTTTGTTCAAAGTTCGACTTTTTTGGTAAAACATTAGTCTTCTTGGTAGCGAATTCATCTTTTTGGTTGGAAATTTAACATCTTTGTTGAAAAATTGTCTTTTTTTTACATTTTCATCACAGATGTGATTAGATTTGTGTCAAATTTGAGGCCCCCCCCCCCCCGTTTTTGTTGAATGTCCACGTTTTGAGACCTTCTGAACCAAAAAAACAGGTTTTCGCGAATGTGTCTGTCTGTATGTATGCATGTGTGTATGTAGATTTTTATTTTGTTATCACGATGACTTTTGAAAGAATTGACAAACTGGATTGACCTTGGGTATACTTTTTAAGTGTCCTAAACTGAAAGCCAAGATTATTAGCCAGCCATTTTGGATGAAACTTCAAAAAGTTAGAGCATTTTTTAAATTTTCGATGCCACTTTTTTTCAAGATTTAAAAATTCTACGTACGGCTATTAATTGTACACAAAAATTAGAATTTTCATTTTTTTGCAAAATCAAAAATTCAAATTTTGATGACACAAAAAAATAATGAAAAATAAAAAATTCCATTTTGCGGTCAAACTATACAAGATACAAATAAGATGAATCGACAAAAATTATGCACTCAAAAAAGATCTATAAAAAAGGGTAGGAATCGCTTTTTGATACGACGCGTATTTTTTATTTTATTCGTAAAAAACAGGATTAAAAATATATAAATTGATTTTTTAGACTAACGACACAAGGTACGAAAAAATGAATAGACAAAATTTGTTCAGCCAAAAAAGAGCTATAAATTTGTTATTCATCATTTTTTGATACGATGTATAGTTTTTGTTTTAATCGTGAAAAATATCATTAACAATGAAAAAAATTTTTTTGGTAAAACCACGGAAGATACGAAAAAAGATGAAATGACAAAAATTGTGCATTCAACAAAGATCTAAAATTTTTTTAGTAATCACTTTTTGATAGAACGCGTAGTTTTTGTTCTAATCGTAAAAAATAAGATTGAAAATAAAAGAATTAAATTTTTGGACAAACGACACAAGCTATGAAAAAAATTAATTCACAAAAGTTGCTCACCCAAAAAAGAGCTACAAATATATTATAAACTTTTGTTATAGAGATCAATTTAAAATAAAGCTATGCCTTGAAAGGTTGCAAAAAGGCTTTTGAATACGTTAGAATGTAATCAGGGGTAAAGGACACGTTTAATTTTTTCGGGACAAGTTTTCGTCGAGTTTTTTTATTTTCACCCATATATGTGGGCGTCCGCATGAAATGGCCCTTAATACCGATATGGAGTTACGTATAGGGGCATATAGCCAGATAAATTCCCAGCATATTGAGTCCAAGTTAAACCCTCTAAGCTTAAAAACGAGTCACCAGGGCATTTTTGAAGTTGGAACTTTGAAAAAACGTTTTTCGAGAAAAACGCATTTAAACTCAGTGAGTGCCAGAATCACACAGGTTATATTTTGTCTTTGAACATAAAATATACACTCCAAGTCCCATATAATAACAGTTTCGGGGGTTGCCTCGCACTGGCCTTATTACTAAATCGGTACCCTCGAAACTTAAATAGTCAGGGCCGTCTGAACCGTTTCCAAATGGAATACATAATATTGCGCAATATACTCGACTGAGTACTCGTGCACTGCGACCCATCCGAGGCTAGATTCGCAACCGTTTCTCGCCCTATGTTACTATCTGGATATGAACATAGTCCCAATCAATTCACTGTAGGTCCCCAGTATCATCCCCCACTCAAAACCGAAAATAATAATTTTGACATCAATTTAGAAAAACGTGAATATCTCCTATACTACAACCGGCCATAAGGGGACTTTTCATGCGGACGCTCACATATAGTTATTATACTTCTGTGAAAACGTTTTCCTACAACATTGATAATGAAGATAAAAGCATGGGTTGATTTAACTACGACTGGGTGATGCATCTTCCATTCTGGTGGAACACTTCTTTTATCGAGTTACATTTCTTGGGGAGAAAATGTGAATGGAGTGTCGCAAGCGAATCGTGAAACGTGTTAGGTTGAAAGGATCGGAGAGGATGACTCTTGAAAAAGCAAAAATTGAGATTAATGGTGGTAACGCATATAAGCTAAGCTTGATCTAGCTTTTGGTGTAGATCATATATTATTTTGGATGCACAATAGAATATTGAAGTCATGTAATATTCTTGTGGGCTGGATTGCTACGATAATCTTGAAAAATTGTTTCGTCTTGCTCAGGCGTTGCAATAGTTTCGCTAGAACATACCGAATTATTATTAAAAACAGTAGCTTGCTCGAGAAATAGTAATTATTTATAATGTTATAATTCAAGCATTTCTTACCTTCCACCCCCACCCATTTTTTCGAATCCACCAAAAAATAAATGAATATTTCTTATTGAAAACAAAAATTATATTCGTAGGTTCCGCAAGCCCAATGAAATTTAACACATACTTACCATCAGAAAAAAATACGTTTTTGTAAATTTTATCCAGAATCGTCAATATTAGCTGTTTCGAATTGACGATTTATATTAGTACAAATTGTTTCTGATACATAATATTACTTTTTGTTGATAATCAGATGTTTAAATACATTTTAAAAATAATTCATTATTGTTTATAGCAATTTTCTCTGAGAGTAGAGTTAGAAAGTCGCGGTTTTCTCCGAATTTTTCAACTCTTTAGTTGAGTAAGGCAATAGTCAATTGAAGTTAACAAAAATAATTGTTCAAACAATGTTTTACTTTTAGAACAGTATTCTCTTATAATAGTGCTAGAAAGTTGCAATTTTCCCTGAAAATTTATACTTTTTAATCAGTATAGTGCTATAAAGTTGCGGCTTTTTCTAAATTTTTTTAGTTCTTTCCATTTTTCAATTATAGTGAGGTAACAATTAATTCAGGTTGACAAACATAATTGTTCGAACAATTTATTAAAATTTTGCAATGATATTCTCTTTGAATAATGCTAGAAAGTTGCGGTTTTTTCTGCAATTTTCAACTCTTTGTCCACTTATCAGTTAAAGTGAACTATTACTTTATGAAAGTTAACAAAGTATTTTTTTAAACAATGTATTATTGTTTATAACTATCTTCACTTAGAGTCATACGAGAGAGTTGCGGTTTTCTCAAAAAAGTTCAACTTTCTGTTAACCTTTTACCCAACCGAATGCTCGTATACATTATTAAAAAAATCTGCGTCGCTAACGACCCCCAGGGCATAAATGGGTTCAGCAATCTATTTATTTTGTGGATATTTTTTTCTGAAATAAAAACCCGAAAAGTATTCTTTTACCTTGTATTTTACACTACACTTTACATTAATGAATAATTTAATGGAGACCTTGTTAATTTATTTATATACGTATATCATCATCGATGACAGCTTGCTTTCTTCCGGGAAAGGGTAAGTCGGGTTGATAGTAAAGAGTGTGCGGTTCCAAATTTTTATTTTAGGGTTTACAATAAACTTCGTGTTGTAATGCAAAAAAAAATTTTTACAGGTTATTTTACAGGCCGACTCCTCCCACCTGCAACTAATTATTTCAGCCTTTCTTCTTATCTCTACTGTAAGATAGCCTTTTTGTTCAAATTATAATAATATTTCAGAAAAAATAGAATACTACTTGAAAAATGATTTTTGTTGATGTTAATTTATTATTTGTTCCTAATTAAAAAGTCAAAGAGAAGCTGACAATTTTAGAAAAAAAGAAACTTTGTATATGAAAAGATACTTTTAAACAATGATAAATTGCTAAAACAACTATGTTTAATAACTCACATTAATTATCACCTTACTTAGTAAAAAGTGGAAAAAAATTTTTGAAACATGTTTTTCTTCCAAAACTGCAACTTTATAGCATTATTCTGAAAGAATATCGTTATGAATAATACTATATTATTTAAGCAATTATTCTTGTCAATTTCAATTATTTATCGCTTCACACTAAATAAATAGTAGAAAAATTCTGAAAAACAGCAACTTGCTAACTCATTTTTAAGGGAAAATTGCTATGAACAATAATAAATCGTTTAAACAATTTACTTAAGTTAATCTATAGAATTCCTGAAAATAAAACGAGAATCCAACGACCAAATGTTGACAACCACCACAAAATTCTCCTATTGTAATTTTTAAAACAAAAAAATTTGTTTCTTTGGGCAAAAATAAAAAAGAGGAGAGAGAGAGAAGAAAGGGGATTTGGTTGGTTGCCTTCTCATTTTTCTTTCCTCTTTTTTATTTTTGTCCAAAGAAACAGATTTTTTTGTCTTAAAAATTACAATAGGAGCATTTTGTGATGGTTGTCCAAATTTGATCGTTGGATCTTGTTTTATTTTCAGGAATTCTGTACATTAACTTGAGTATTGGACGTTGAATAGGATTTTGAATTTGATTTTAATCTAATTTAAAATTCTCAAATTTCAATTTACTTAAATGAGTAGAAAGTAATATTTTATATTTTGGAAACAATTTGTACGTCTTTTGTATGGTTAATGCGCGTTAAATTTTATGGGGCTTGCGGAACCTCTAAATATCATTTTTTGGTGTATTCACACAAATTTAGGAGGAATTAGCATAAAAATTCGAGTGAAAAAAATTGGGCCACCCTAGTCTACACGTACCGAAAAAATCCAGCTATTTGTAACGAAATTTTGGTACACGTAGCTATGGCCAAATTTAAAAGTATTTTAAAGACTTTCACACCTGACAAGACCTTTTAGCTAAATCGTTTTGAGTCTTAGAATTCTCTTGTAGAATTTTACAAAAATGTAAGAAAACTACATTCAAGTCAGTAAAGAGAATCCACGAGATGTTCTACTCTTTACATAGGAAAGTTATTATGAAGAAAACTTTTCAATTTTAGAGAAATTGATAAATTTGTATGTGCGTAGAAAAAGATACTTACACTTTTCAAATTATATAACTAAAAATTTTCTTATGGCATTTAATATAATATACAAGACTAGCAGATTGTTTCTTCATAAAAGTTGAAGAAAAATGCAATAAGAAACCACGGTTGTGTATTTTGATTAAAAAAAAGAAAGATATCGAGAAATTGTGAAAAACAACAAGTATGGACGAAGAAATGAAAAGAAAGCAAAACTTACCAATTCCACTGCAGGATTTTTTGAGCTTAAAAAATCCTTTGTTTGAGGTAGCTTTCAAGCGATACTGATGCATTTCAAAAACAAGTCTTTTTTATACAAATATTCATGTAATATTTGTTATATCTGCTTATACTGGGAATGATTTATGAGATCCTCTACTGGAAATTAGTAACAGAAATATAATTAAATGATATATTTGCTCATACTCGTGATACTTGGTATACAAGTGATACATAAGCTGCATGATCTGATGCAACAACTTTAAGGAATATGCATTTATGCAATATGCAAGAGCAACTTGAACTATCCAGCTGATTCAGCTCACGTTGTTCATCCCTTAGTTTAAAGCTTTCCTAAGCACATAAGTCTATTATGAATAATGGATATTTTTTACGATATATTCTCAATAAGAGATAGTTTGGCAAAAATTCTGAATTTCAGTCGTTTTTCCGACAAGCTGATTTAAAATGAACGAAAGAAGAAAGGAGAAAAAATTTGTAGTTCAAACAAAAAAATACTGAAAAATCAAATCAATAAAACTAAAATATATTTAAATAAAGTAGCTCTTTTTTTTTAAACAGCCAACTGTAACCTCCATTCAAGGATTCTCATATTTTTGAATAAGCTATGTGACGCCTTGAGTTTCAGATGTCATACAATATCGAAAATTAAAGTAAAGTTGAAAAACAAATTTTTCTATTAATTTGACCTATTTTTATTTTAAATAGGCCCTTATCATCTGTTCAACTTTGAAGTAAACTTATAAATCAATTATAAATTTAAATGTCAAAATTAATCCTATTTCATTAGCGCCATATTCAGAATTCCAAGATTCTCAGTTCAGCTATACAATATCCTTGTTTCCACGAATTATTTATTTATATTTATTTATATAAATGTTCAGCTATACATTTCTTCCGCGAGAAGTGGAAAATGATGTATAATTAAGAGAATATTCAAATATACATAAAATCATTAGTGGAATATAGAGTTAATTAAATTAGTGGAATAAACCATAAATTTAGGATATAAGATCTAATAAACGTCATTTTGGTAAACTTCGGCTCACTGTTATTAAGTTTGGCTATTACTTTCTTATTGCAGAAAGCCTTGGCGGAAAACACGAGAGAAGTTTGCTAAATAACCTACTAGCGAATTATAATACCCTAGAGAGGCCGGTCGCTAACGAAAGTGAACCTCTTGAAGTAAAATTTGGCATCACATTACAGCAAATCATCGATGTGGTAAGTTAATAAACTAAAAATTTATCTAATTTTTTATATTATTGCATTTCATTTATCACAGCGCAAAAAGAGCTCAAAAAAGGGGGAATAGGGTAATTTTTTACAAGAAAAGGGAAAATTAGGGGAAAGATTAGGCATTTATTTTTACATGTAGAAAATAAGAAACAATATTTTTATTCCAAATTTTATATATTTGAATAATGTTGAATGACTTTTTCATGATTTCTGAAAACAAAAAATAAAATTTGTCATATAGGCCATTTTTATATGCCTCAATTCGTTTTCATGATCTAGAATATTTTCTCTTTTAAACATTTCATTATTAATAAGTAAATCTTGATACTAATGAGTATAATTAAATATTTCTTTCCAAGATTTTTCGTTTCGTCCTTACTATAATGAATAATTTGAATATGAATTTGAAACAGCACTCTCCAATACTCTTAAACTTAAATTCACTTTTTTTATAGTTCATGCTTGAGCGTCTAAAAAATTTGACAATCCAAAAATATTGAATTTCAATAGAATCAGCGAAAAAATAGTTTAGCTTCAAAGTTTTATTCAAATCCTAAATATGTTAATTTGAAATTGGGCGAATAAGCATTTGTACATTTTCTATTGGTAAGACTTAAATATAAAATTCCACTTTTTAATTGTTTAACTTTGTAAATTTTAATTAAAAAGTATTCACCTTCTAATACTTCTTTTGAAAAATAATATATAAAATTACTATATTACAATTTTTCTTTAAGAATGTTTATTTTTCATGGACCGTAGTTTTTCGCACTTGAAACTTGTTGCACTTGTATAGTTATATTAGTGTTACGATATATTTTTATTTTGTTCTTTATTTATGTATATGTAATGTATTTAAGTGCTTCCATATTATACCTATGCAATTTATTATTTTCATAGATGCACCTAAAGCTATATGTCTTTCTCTATAGTATATAGTTGTACAAAAATTTAATTTTAATTATAAAAATTAATTAATAACATTATGAATTTATATTTCAAAAAGTTAAATTAATTATTATAGATAATTTTGTTACTTCAACAAAAAAAAGAGTATTACTACACTCAGTAGCATATTACACTGTGTTAGGAAAAAGCTCTATAGACTTTTCACGAGACACAGATGACATTGTAAGTCTGGTGGAACTCAAAAAAGTGTCATATGCGAAATTTCTCATACATCCCCAAAATCGGATTTTATGGTCAAAGCCCCGTTTTTTGGTAGGTGCATGTATATAATAATTCATAGCTCCGCTATGAACTGAGTATACTGTTTCAGCGAATAGCGAAAATTTCACATCAGTAGTTGGGGATTCAGCTTCTAAATTAGCTTGAAATTCGATAACTAAAATTGCAATCAATTCTAATCAAAAAAGATAATTACACGCGCAATCAAACTCAATTCAGCAAAAAAGTATTTGATTTCAAAAAATGTAATTGAATTCTTGTTAAATTGGAAAAAATCGGAAAAAATGCGACACTTTGTAAAATTTTCGACTGTAGCTTAATCATTTTTCACCGTGATAAAATAGAGAATCCTTGGCTGAAAAAGTGTGTCTTTCTACTTTCGACCGGTGTGGTGAGCCCACACTTGTAGTTATTTATAACTACAAGAAAACTATCCACCTAGAAACACTACCCGAATCGGGTAGTGTCACGCCTACCCTGAAAGGGAAATGGCTTAATGGTATACATATACATACACCTGCCCAAAAAGAGATGTTTTGGGGTGTATTAAAAATTTGTCATATGACAATTTTTTTTAGAACCACTTGACCCACAAGTTCTACTATGTTTCATAAAAAGTATGTTTTCACTGTAACACAGTGTTTTGGGTTTGAATAGAATAATCTTGTACATGTAAAATTGTAAAACGAACAATCCTCCTTATAGTTCTTACTTCGCACGTACATATAGTAATTTCAGAGAATTTCCCGCATAAATCAAATATTTGATTTTAAAATATCGTATATTTAAGGACAAAATGGGAAAAGGGGAAGTTTTTGAAGATAGAGGAAAAAGGGTAATTTTTTGGAGAATGGGGAAAAAGGGCAATTTAAAAAAGAAGAAACCGCAGGGGGATAAGGGAAATACTGTGATCTCTGGAATTTAAATAATTGCTCAATTTGTTAAAATTAATTAATACCAATTTTTCTTTCACAGGATGAAAAGAATCAAATATTAACGACGAATGCGTGGCTAAAATTGGTGAGTAAAGTTATTCTCTATTGATAAATTATCATATCAAATACTTTAGAATTTTATTCTACACGAGAATAATTCATTCAAAAATGGTCAAGCAAATCCCGAACGAAATTGCGAGCACAATTCGAAGTAGAATTTTTTCACGTAACAGAGTAATATATTGTGCCCCAGCAGCTAACAATAGGATTGCGGTCATGTAACACATATTTCGTGGAAATGCTCACTTTGCACTCTATTGGTCATAAAACTTTCCCTGTGACTATGTACGTTCACGCGAAATGTACATTAGTTCATTGAAGTGTTACATGATCAGCGCTTCAGAAAATAATAACCAAGGAAAATTCACTTTTGAAGACTGATTAAAAATCTTTCATAATCAGATTGCAGCACTTCCTTAAAAATGTCTATTTTTAATTTATGTCGATCAAGAAAGCACCTACGTATTGTGAACAGTCTTTTTGGATTCAACCAGCCAGCGATTTGTGTCCTTTTTCTTATTTCTTACCATATTCTATATTATTTATATTATTGTTAACATTTGCATATTTTAATTACCCAGTTGTATTGCGCTGAAAAGTGCTAAATTAGTCAAAATACGTATTTTTAATTAACCTAAAATATAGTCTATAAACTCTATCAAAAAATATAAATAAATATTTTCTTTATCTTAAAATACGTATGCCATAGTATTAAAGAAGACTTTGACCACTCTTGAAATATTTTGAAACCTCTTAAGCAAGTCACATTGCGAAAAGTTTCGTTTGCGGCATATCTCTCATTTGGAAAAATTTAAAGTCCGGGAGAAATTGGCAAAGGTGCGGCAAGCCACATATGCGGCAAATCACATATATGCGGCAAATCACTTTCGCGGTAAGTCACATTGCGGTTAACTCTCATTTCAAAAAATGGGAAAAATGTAGCAAATTTCATTTGCGGCGGGACACGTTTGTGGCATCTCTCATTCGGAAAAAATGTTGAGTCCACAAAAAAATTAGTTAAAAGGTGACTAAAATTATTTTTATGTTCAATCAAAGCGGTACCTTCCCATTCATCATGGGACGTTGAAAAGAGGTAGGGGTGTGAAATACATTATTTTTGGGACTAATCACAGGGGTGTCTTCCAGGACTCTTGCTGATTTTTCCTGGACTTCAAATTTTTCCGAATCAGAGATGCCGACTAGCCGCAAAGCTGACTTTCCGCAAATATGACTTACCGTTGTGTGACTTGCTACAATGTGACTTGCTGCAATGTGACTTTATGGGTGTTGGCATTACTCTAACCCTCCCACCCAAATGAAAATTTTAAAAATGTTTGCAATCCCTAGAAATCCTTTGGAATTCCTTAAATTTTTCCGAAATCTATTGAAATCCTGTGAAACTCTTCGAAATCTTTAGAAATACCTCAAAATCGTGTGAAAAGCCTTGAAATATTTTTCTATATTTTGAGAGTCCTTACTTTTTTTTTTAAATCTTCGGGGCTCTAGAAATCTCTTAAAATACCTTAATATCTTTTGAAACCACTGGAAACCTTGAGAAGTTTTTTAGTATTTTGAAACCTATTAAAAACTTGTTCAAAATCGTTAAAATCTCTGTAAATCCCTCAAAGTTTTTAAAAATGATTTTTTGTTTAATTGGTTCGCATCCAGTTCTATCACACGGACTCATCATCGATCGTGGAATCGATCACTTTTACTGTTTCGGGCCAGGGTCCCAAAATCACATTTTCTGCGCAGGCATCAAAGAAAAAGAAATTTTCCCGGACTCACAAATGGTTAAGCTCATATAAAACTGATAGGATACGTTTCTTATATCAGCAGAAACTTTTTTTAATGTTGGAAAAAATAAAAAGATGGAGTTTTCCTGAAAATCTTCTTTTTATGTTTCCTAAATTCCATTAAAAAAATTAAAAATGTCTAGAAGTCCCCACCTTTTTCATTTGCAAGAGCTTTTTTGTAGAACTTTTCTAGGTGTTTAAGCTTTTATCTGGACATTTTTTTGCATCTTTCGTTCTTTCCGAGAAAAATAAAAAATTCGATTTTCCAAATATAATTTTTTAAATGTAAAGCAGTGGTTTGCCAAGAACAAAACTCACGAGATATGATGTATTGTATAACTAGCTATTTCTAAAAAAAATTTAGAAATTGGGTTTTCTAAAAATCCATTTTTAATAATTGTAGAAAAACAGTCGCCATTTGGTGATTTGCAGAAATTTTTCATTCTTGTCAGATCAATTGAAATAAAATAAGTTTCCACGCCTAAGGAAAAAAAATCCCAAATACCTATCATCGTTCGAAAAATACTGCATTTCGAAAAAACTTTCGGTCAAATTTTGAGAATTCGCAGGTAATCTACGAATGATTGAAGAAAATCCTACAAAATATTTTTTTTAATAAACTATGAAATACGTGTTTCCTTATTTTCACCATAGAAGAATATATCCAGATAACTGCCTGATTTGAAATGGAATTGATCATCCAATAAATGGAGCAATTTCGAGTCATGCAAAAGCCAATCACCTTTTTAACAACAATGAGTGCAAGATTTTCGAGACATTTCGTTACACCATTTTTTTAGATAGATTTTAAATCTTTCATTCAGTGGAAAAATAATTTAATATTCAAATGTCTCGAAAGTTGGGATAAATAAAAAGGTTAAAAATTAGAAGATGGTCTTCTTATAATCTTCTTGAATTGTATTTGTATTTTGTATTTATTCATGAAAAGTTCCTAGGGCTAAATAGCCCTATAAGGAACAGGTGATACATATAACAATTAAAATGTGACGGCGATCGATTTGACGATTGAAATCAAAAATAGGGATTAACAAAGGTAAGGAACTAAACTACAATGCAAAAAATTGGATCCGGGCTATCAACAGAAGGTTACTATATATATATATATATATACATACGCAAATATACATACTTAAAAGTAACTGCACATTCATACACATACTCAGATAAATTTTAATTATGAAATTAAGTATTACCAATGTGTGATTTCGAGGGTAGGATTCGATGTGTTGAATAAGTATCCAAAAAGGAGTTTGCTGAAATGAAATTGTGAAGGTGCATTTCTAATGGTTTTAGGCATTTTGTTCCAAAGGCGAGCACCACGAATAACAAAGGATCATTGAACTGATTGATTGAATTTTGATGACATTGAATTGATCATTTGAACTAGGAACTTTGAGATTAAAGTGATTTTAATTTTAATTCTTTAATTAGGATGGTTTCGAAGCTATATTAAGCTCGTTTAATCTCCATTTCCTCTCTTCAATTATTTCTGAAAATTAAGGGCGAGTCCTCTTTTGTGGAAAAGACTGAAAACTCGACAAAGTGCGAGGCAGCTTCCGGCAATGATTGTTTCCAGGAGAGGAAATAAGAATGGCTTTCGTTCGTATCGTCGAGTAGGTAGATTTAACTGGTTATATAGCTAGTCTGTTCTCAGTGGGAAATCGAAAAAGGGATCCTTTTTTGCTCTTGTAGTTTCGACAAATAAGAGTAGCTCGTCGAGATGAAAGAAAGCCGAAACGTTTTTCGACACGGGTAGTTCTTCTTGTGAAAGAATAGTGGAATGAGGATATTTGAGTCCACTAGAATAGACTAGACTACGAGTAACAGACGAAGGTGACATTTCGAGGTTACGCTTTCCAGACACACGCTCGACACTGTCTTCATTTTCTGGTCTTCTCAGTTTTTCTCCAGCTTTATTATAAAAACTGTCACGGACAGTCATGCACATTTACTGCTTTGTCTGCAGTATATAAAGTCTCTCGAGATAAAATCAATTATTTTGTCACAGAAGTACTCACGAAATATCTAGCGCATGCAAAATTTTGTTGGATTTGAACGCATTACGCAACCTGATGGAACTAATGCACTGAGAGTGCGGCCCTCATGCTGTTTGTCACGCTTGACTGAACACCGCCTCTCCCCTTTCATCACGAAACTGCCGAGGACATCAATTGTAGGAATATCGTAAACAGGGGGTTCTTATATCGGGAATTGAGTATACCCGGAAAATTCATGCGCGCGCATCATGTGTTCACGTCCCTAGCTTTTTATTTACTAACATAAAAAATATAAGAAATATGAAAATCCATTATTAAACAAAGTTTGAAACATTAAGAGTTTCTCGTGCTTTTGAAACAATAATTTATGATTTCGATTTAAAAGCGCTTGAAATTAGAAAAATATATTCGAATGGAATGAAACTCGAATTTGAAGTCAACATTTTTGATTTTATTAAATAAAAATGGCGGATTCAAAATGCTAGGAAAAAAGATCACGTTATGTTCGAAAGTGGTAAAAGAAACAGCATAGTAAAAAATTCTGGAAAAAATTTGAAAAATACTTCGGTGTGTATTAATTACGTATAAAATGTTCGCTCTAATTTTCAAAATAGGTTAGTGGTAAATGAATTTCTTCTAGAAAAAGCGCTAATTTTAAATATTTGTCTAATTATAATATTTTTGTAGTTAGCAATGAATGATAGTTCATATTTTTTACACTTATTTATGTTCTAATACTGTACTAAGGCACCTATACTGAAGAGTAGTTGTACTAAAAAAGTTATACTAAAAGTTAGTTATAGTTATATAAATATATAGTTATATAAGTTAAAATAAAAGTTAAGTTATACTAGTATACTAAGGCATCCAATGTGAAGCTTTTTATTATTTTCATTTTAAAATATTTTAAAATAATTCAACTAGGAACATATCTACTTTCGGTAGGGTGAAGTTGTGCCGTTGCATCGATTCTCCAAAGCATAATTTGTCCAACGCGCGGTTATCTTCAGACTGTTATTCATCGGGCGCGTATTATGATATAAGAGAAAAGCAAACGTTGTGAAAAAAGTAATGAAAGTCGGTAAGAAGAGCTGGTTTAAATGGCTTGGATCAACAGATGGACTAGCAGGGAAATGAAATGCAGTAAAAATACAGAAAACACAATTCTGTACAACTATAAAATTGTTAATGATTAGAATTAACAATTTTAATAGTTTTTTTTGAACGCAATATAAGAAGACTAATTAAGATGAGGTGACAAATAGAATATTCACATGCTGATGTGTCATTTTATGTTAGAGTCCCATTTTATGGGCAAACATGAGTATTTTTTGCAAGAAAAGACTAAGTGACAAATAAAATATGCAATTATTTGATAAAAACAATATATAATGACTAATAAAATGTACAAATTATGTAATCTTAGATTCTTAAATCTTAAATCATTATTTCTTGATAGAAAAAGATTGAAAAGCCAATAAATTTCACTAATAATGTATTTTTAGGTTACGTCGCATATTTTCGTTGTGATGTGAATATTTTTCAATGGAAAAAGGCTAAAATAGTAATAAAATTGAAAAATAATACATCTTTAGGTTATGTATTGTAGGTCTTCCGTTTTTTCTAGACTAAACGATACTTTTTTGAAAGAAAAAGATATTTTCTAGCGGAAAAAGGCTAAGCGAGAAATAACATAGGCTAATAATGCAATATTTGAGGTTATGTCCTCCCTTTTCAATGAGAAATGAATGCAAATAAAGCATTTTTGGGTTAGGGATCGTTCATAAACTACTTTACGCGTTTTTCTTTTGTTTATATCGTTGTATCCTTTTCAACTTCACGGAAATGATATATTCTCTTCTTTATTTAAACAAAAGAAAAACGCGTAACGTAGTTTATGAACGATCCCTTATCTCTTATAGGTCTTCCGTTTTCTCTCCACTAAATAATACTTTTTTATACCCTGTCGATTGAACGGCACTGAAACGGCACTCAAACGGCACTGCCCAGTGCCGTTTCAGTGCTGCTCGTTTAAAGCTACTCAGATGTCAGTTTTAAATGCCTGCAGAAGTTCCCTTTATACCTGCGAATAGGCTACCAAGTAGACCAGCTGGAAGGGATTAAAAATTGAAAAGTAAAATTTTGTAATTACCTCTGCGGAAGTTAGAAATTCAGAATCTACGGGTTTAGATAGTTTCAGATATCTAAATTTTGGTTTGAAAAGTTTAAAATTGGAATGAATATAATGTATCTCGTAAATTAAATGAGATACCCCAAAACAGACAACATTTTCGAATTCAACTTCAAAATAGTATATTAGTATATAATTTATAAGTATATAATATATATAATGAGAAAATTCATAAATAAAACAAATTGTTAATAATTTGAAGAAAATTTTAAAAAGGGATTCGGGTTGGTAGCGGCCAACTGCTGTAAACAACTCTGCCTGTCCCGTACGTGACGAATACAATAGAACCATTATATGACCGTCGCATCAACCTCAGTGCCGTTTCGGTGCCGAAATCAGCACAAACAGTCACTGAAACGGCACTGGCGGCCCAGTGCCGTTTCATCGGCAGGGTATCGAAAAAGATCGAATTGCCAATAAAATTCACAATTAATGCATTTGTAAGTTATTTCTTTCTTTATCGGTTTAAATGAATATATATTGCATTATTAGTCTATTTTATTTCTCGCTTGACCTTTTTCCAGTATAAATATTTACTTCCTTCCCACAAAAACGGAAAGATATAACCTTAAGATACATTATTTGTGAACTGTATTTTCTAACTTAGCCTTCTACTCTCCAAAATAGATTCATTTAAACCGACAAAGAAAGAAATAACCTACAAATGCATTAATTGTAAATTTTTTAATTGCAATTCAGTCTTTTTCGATATAAAAAAGTATTATTTAGTGGAGAGAAAACGGAAGACCTATAAGAGATAACCCAAAATGCATTATTTTCATTAATTTCTTATCAAAAAGGGAGGACATAACCTCAAATATTGCATTATTAGCCTATGTTATTTCTCGCTTAGCCTTTTTCCGCTAGAAAATATCTTTTTCTTTCAAAAAAGTATCGTTTAGCCTAGAAAAAACGGAAGACCTATAATACATAACCTAAAGATGTATTATTTTTCAATTTTATTCCTATTTTAGCCTTTTTCCATTGAAAAATATTCACATCACAACGAAAATATGCGTTGTAACCTAAAAATACATTATTAGTGAAATTTATTGGCTTTTCAATCTTTTTCTATCAAGAAATAATAATGTAAGATTTAAGAATCTAAGATTACATAATTTGTACATTTTATTAGTCATTATATATTGTTTTTATCAAATAATTGCATATTTTATTTGTCACTTAGTCTTTTCTTGCAAAAAATACTCATGTTTGCCCATAAAATGGGACTCTAACATAAAATGACACATCAGCATGTGAATATTCTATTTGTCACCTAGCTCATCTTAATTAGTCTTCTTATATTGCGTTCAAGAAAAACTATTAAAATTGTTAATTCTAATCATTAACAATTTTATAGTTGTACAGAATTGTGTTTTCTGTATTTTTACTGCATTTCATTTCCCTGCTACTCCATCTGTTGATCCAAGCCATTTAAACCAGCTCTTCTTACCGACTTTCATTACTTTTTTCACAACGTTTGCTTTTCTCTTATATCATAATACGCGCCCGATGAATAACAGTCTGAAGATAACCGCGCGTTGGACAAATTATGCTTTGGAGAATCGATGCAACGGCACAACTTCACCCTACCCTACTTTCATATTGTTCATATATCAAAGCTTTCTATTATCGTATTATGTATACGTAAATAAAATTGTCTGTGTAACATGAAACGATTTACAGTTTACACATACACACAATTCGAAATGGTTTAACTTCAGGCATATCATTAGATTTAAATTATTAACGAAAAAAAATCGACGCAGTAAATTTATAAACTTTTAATACTTTCATCAGTGAATTGAAATTTGAGTCAATCTAAAGAATTAATTGAATATCAAAATGTATAATTACTATCTAAATTTGCATAATTATTTTAAAATTTAAAACACATATTTTTACAACTTACTTACACCATTCAAATCCTTATTGCGAAAAAAATAACGAATAATTTATTACTACCTATTTAATTATTCAATTGAATAAGCTTAGAAGGTTTGATAGTTTTATAAGAGATATAACTTTTGTGTCAGACTGAAGAGCTTATAAACATTTACAATTACTATCTACTACATTGGCATATTTAAAATTGACTAGGTGCACAAATATTGTTATTTTTAAAATTATTATTGAAACGTCACATGATATCAACTGCCACTTCTTGATAGAACACCAATCTCTAAATAAAACAATGACAAGACAAAGGCATGACTACCAATCAAGTTCATGGTGCAAACATAATGCATTAGCTGCGAATAGAATGTATTAGCTGGGTGCACTTGTATATTATTATTAGTGATATGTAATGTATATGTATAATACATTCATTACGAAGTACTTTCAATTTAGTCTGAGTTGTTCAGAATTTCCAATTATTCATTAAAGTTGCAGAGTGGAGAACCTGATTCGTGTGCGGAAATAAATCTGAAGGCAACAAAGGTTGAGACTTGAGACTACTAAATCCTATATCACAAATTGCTTTGTGAGTTCTGTCTCATAAATTGCTGGTATTGGAGAGACAAGAAGCTTTGAAAATAGCATATCGTTTTAAAAAATGCCGCATAGTTTCAAACGAGGGCGCTCAATACTTTTGAATCAGGCAAAATTTCTAGAAAAGTCTAGGTCATGGTGTCAGAATGATTTTGTATTTAGATTATATCACTCTAGAGTGAAAATACCGCTGTAAAGTACTATGGATGTATTCAGTATGGGTGTATTTATTTGTGCACATTTCATAAGCATTTTGCTCAATACTTTCAATATTTTTCAAGCTTATTTTTCTGTCTTACCATAAATCTTATTTTCAGAAAATCAGAGAGTCCATCAAAAAGTCTATCGATGTGTTCTGCCAAAATGGACAACTTTTTAACTTACGGTAGTGTCATATTCCAATTTAAAAAAATGTTTCCTTCATATAAACAATGTAACCTTTTTTTCAACTTTCTAACTCGCTACTGATTGGTCAAGAATGGTCAACAAAAGTTCGTCAATAGGTCCATCCACGCTTCTCGAAGACGTTATCAAATACATCAAACATAATACTCGTATATTCGCAATTTTAAAAAAGCAAATAATTTTGTTAAGAAATTTAAAAACGATATTGGTAGGTTATGGTAGGTCGTGAAAGGTTCTTCAATTGGGAAATCGATGCAGCTCGAAGACGCGAATTATTATATCATATACAATATACATTATTATTGTATTCAAAATATTGAAAAAGTTTTCCTCATATCAACAAGATAAACAATAAATTTTTTTAATTTATATATCAGTATTGCTATATGATAAAAGGTCAGAGAAGATTCTTCAATAGGTCATTCGACGAGTCTCGAAGACGAGAACAAACACGTCAGATACTGTACTCTAGTATTCCTAATATGAACAAAGTTCTTCTTATATAAAAAGAATACACCAATTTTTTTGAAACTTCATAAATCGGTTCTGATGAGTCATAAAGGATATCAAAAAAGTTTTTCTCATATTAACAAGGTAAATATTTTTGTTTGAAATCTCTAAACAAAAAAAAAACTACTTCTAAATTGCCGATCTAGCTCAAAATCTTATCAGACCTGGATATCAGTCGGAGCTACAATTCATCCAAATTTCATGAGCATAGCTCTCTTAGTTTTCGAGATGTGGTGAACAGAAAAATGTTACACACATACGGAATTTTTTTGAAAATTGTATTTTCCTGGGTCTAACCTGGGGTCAAATTATATCGAAATGTGTCAAAAAAGTAAATTTGAAAATTTAGGTCATTACAAACCTCCCTCTATGAAGAAGCAATAAAGGCACACACATTTCACAGTTTGAGCACTAATTTTTGTTATTGTTTTTTTTTTACATTAATTTAAAGATTACTTGCAAATTCTTGACACATGTCGGAGACAACAAAAGGTACAACAAAAGTTTAAATAAAAGTTTACACATTTAGAAAAGTTCTACAAAAAATACGTCTTGCTCTTCTGTGATATATTCTTTAATTTTTTCGTCGAATTTCGAAATCACGAAAAGAAGATTTTCAGGAAAATCCAATTTTTTTCCAATAATTTACAAAAATTTCTGCTAATATAAAAAGAAGGTCTTCGTTTCAGTTTTATGCAGGCTAAACCATTTTTTAAGGCAGGGAAAATTGCTTTTTGAATGTAATTTTTTCCTTTCCTCGTAAACGATGCAAGATATTATAAAACAGCAAGAAGTAATTTTTGTAGAACTTTTCCAGATTAATTGAAAAAGCAAGAATTGCCAGCGCAAACAAGAAAAGAAAATCCCAGAAATCTACGCTTGTTCAAAAAATAATGCATTTTGAAAAGGAATTCTGTTAATTTATGAGAATTTGCAGGTAATCTTCGAATGATTGTAACAAATTAGAAAAAGTTTTTCGATCAAACCGCGAAATACTTGATCCTTTATTTTCATCATAGAATGAGATATCCAAATATCAAGTCATTAATTTTTAAGAAAATCATATTAAAATACATACTTTTATTTATTTCATAATAATATCTCCAATTGTTAAATAGTTGTTAAAATCCTATAATAACCATATACATGGTCATTATTATATTATAATTTCTTCAAGGAATCTTCAACCGAAAAAGACGAATTTTCAACAAAATAAGTACATTTCTAACCAAGAAGATGAATTTTCAAATAAAATAATGTATTTTTGAACAAAAGGGTGATTATCAATCAAAATGATTAACTTTCTACCATAATAATTAATTACTATTACATAACGAATAAAATATCAGCACTTTTGAAGAAATTAAGTCTTCTTCAAAAATCATACTTTCTAGGTTTTTTACACCTATTCAGTGAAAAAATTGAAGTGTCGCAATTTTCACCCCAAAATGTTGCATTTAATTGTATCAAAATATATAAAAATTTCATAGAATTCAAACTAAATAAAATAAAGTGAAGGGTCCCTGGGCATGAGGGCGTAAAAGCCAAATTTCGGAAATACGTTTTATTGGTTCAAACTAATTGTTTTGACCTAACTCCTGTCTCTGCAGAAGATTTTGGTACAATTAGGTTTCGAAGTGGGTCAAAATCCATGTTTGGTATATTTTTATAATTATTTTTATAATTTGATAGGGATAAGCAATAGCTCAAAAGTACTTTCGTGTTTGTTTTTTTTTTAATTAAAAAATAAAACAGTTATTCAACTCTTTCTGAGTCAAAACCGGCGTTTTTTGGGACACATCGCACCTTTGACATGAGCTTTTCTCAGAGGTGGTTGCTTTTTTCAGGATCTTCCTTCTATGGTTCGATATAGAAAACTGATAACTCCAACGTACTTCTTTGTGAAAAAATCGAATGCATTTAAGTTAATGCAACATTAAATTTTGGGCACTGACGGCCTTATGTCGCTGAACCCTTCAAGTATACTAAAACATGCAATTTTGAGAGTTTGAATTTAATGAAATTTTAAAATATTTGAATACATATAAATAACAAATTTTAGGGCAAAAAATATAAAGAGGCGAGAAAGTATGATTTTTGAAGAAGACTCAATTTCGTCAAAAGTGGACTTAGCACCGTTTAGCTTTCTCTGCTTCAATTACGGAATTCTAAAGAACATCAGCTCACACATTTTATTCTTTATCTAAGATTGTGATATCTTTTTATTGCGTTGAGATCATAGAGAATTGGACGCCTAATTAAAATAAGAATTTAAATACTGACCTCCAGCAATTATTATCAAACCAATTCTTTAAAGCACAAAAGCAAAAGAGGGTTGATCACCCCAAGTCTAATGATATTTTCTATATCTGCAAGTGAAAATGGCTTTCAAATAAATTGCTTTCTTTCCACCAGAATAGATCTTTTTATATAGCAGCATTTTCGGGATGAACGATAGTAAGCAGGTGCAAAATCTCGACTTTTACTATTTCGTATTGCAGAGCGATGTCATAAAGTACATCATTGTACTCGTAAGAAGCTTCTCGGGTGTATGAACGTCTTGGATGTTATACAGCCACATGCAGCACTTTCTAGTTTGCACACGGAAATTCCTGACTAAAAAAGTCAAGAACGTTGTCATAACACTCTTGTCTCGTAATTTTACTTCGTATCATCCAGTAAAATTGCAAAACAGAGTTTTCAGCGCCTTCACAATTAGTTCGTTCGACTCGACACGAGCAAAGAGCTCTCTGGAGCGTACTAATTTTTTTCCACTCCTGTCTCTAATAGAAGAGTTCTTCTTCAAGACTTCTGAGCTTGAGCCTCGTAAAAATTATTTAACTCGTTTAATTGACATATTCAACTCAGAGCAAAAGTTATCTTCAGACAAAAGCATCCTCCTCTTGCCTGTTTTGTTTTGAACCACATGGATATCTTTTTTATACAAACTAGCATCATTAATCGCGCGCTACGCGCGCGCGTAGTTTCTCAGTTTGACTGGCAAACTAATTTTGGATGGAAAATAAAAATTTCGTATAACTGTTTATTTTTCAGGTTTATTTGTTTTTAAGATTGTACAGGAATGGAAGCTTCTAATGTGTCCCCTAAGGGTTTACATTTTTCTTGTATCTCTTGCCTATTCCTTTACACACCCCCCACACACTTACTTGGTGGTGGGAGGGGGACCTACAGTTTAAGGTGGGTTCCGAACCACCAAGAGCAACAGCTTCAAGTACTTAGAGAACCTTTTTCTCTAGAGGTACTGGTCTCACGACTCTCCGGAGATGAAGAACTCCCTTGCTAGGCTAGTGTTCACCGCATGGGCCGCCGAGGCTCTTCCAGATTGCGAGGCGGGAATCGAACCCGCAAGCCGACGGAGTGGGACCAAAGCCTACTTCTTAACCCCCACGACCATCGTCCCACTTTTTTAAGATTGTATAAATATAATTTTCCTAACATTATTTTTCAAAAAAGAAGAATTTTCTACAAAATAAATTAAATTTTTAACCCAAAAATATGAATTTTCCGCAAAACAGTTAATGTTTACCCAAATAATTGAATTTTCAACCAAATACATGAATCTTCTGTCAAGGAGATTAATTTTCTACCAAAAAATACCAATTTTTAATTGAAATTATGAATCTTCGTCCAAAAAAATTACTTTTCATCAAAGTAGTTCAACTCTTAACTAAGAAGTTGTATCTCAAAAAAATGAATTGTGAACAAAAAATGTGATAGTTGACATCGCAATCTAAAAAGATTATAATTTTAAATCACAAACAGTTGAATTCATTAAAAAAAATTTTTAACAAAATATTTGAGTCGTCAACCAAAAAGGTTAATTTCCAATCAAGAAGGTTGATTTCCTTCCAAAAAAAGACAAATTCTCAACAAAATAGTTGCATTTTCAACCAAAGAGATGAATTTTGAAGAAAAATTATGTATCTCCAACCAAACAAGTGAATTTTTAATAAAGTAGTTTAACTTTTAACCAAGTAATAGAATCCTCAGCCAAAAAAGATTTTAATTTTAAACCAAACCTTTGCAATTATAACAAAAGGATGAAACTACCAAAAGAGATCAATTTTCAAACCGAAAAGACTTTTAACAAAATTTTTGAATTTGCAACCAAAAAATATTTTTCAGTCCAGAATAAACACAAATTTAGGCAAATTATTCATTGAAGGAAAAAAATTGTAATACAAAATAAAAATTTCGAATTACAATTTATTTTTTAATTTTCTTCGTTTATTTGCTTTGAGGTTTTATCAATATAATTTTTCTAAGTCTCTCGCGAAAATTAAAAAATTCTTTTGAAGATTTCAAATATGTCGAAAAAGTATCTAGAAAATTTCTAAGATTTTTTTTTATTTAACAGGATTTTACAAAATTTTAGGAAAACCAAATTCAAGAATATTTTATAAATGTTCGGAAATTTCTGAAACTTTTGAAATATTTGTAATCTCTTCAAAATTCCAAAAATTCCTAAATATCCTTTTAACTGACTCGAATTATTCCTAAAATTGTTTTAAAATCGTCCGGACTTATTTTTGACAATTTTCAAAATCTTTTGTAATGTTTTATAATCTTCTTAAATATTCTCCGAAAGTTTTGAAATCCTTTCAATCATTCTCTTAAAATAAATGTTTCAAAATAAAGAATCATTGAAAATTTTCTGAAAAATCTTAGGAAAATTTTGTTAATCCCTTGAAAACTTTCAAAATTCATAAAAAGCTTCTACATTTTTTGGTCAAAATCTTCAAAGATCTACGTTTTGTTTTAAATTAAATTATTTTCGTATCCTTTTCAAACACTTTTCTTGAACGTATTGAAATTTTCTCTAAAATTTTGTAATCTTGCAAAATTGAAACATTTTGCTTTGAAATCTTCTAAATTTTTTACGAAATTTTAGGAAATTATTTGAAATCTTTTTAAATTTTTAAAATATTTTCTTTTCATTAATTTTCCAAAAAATAATTTAAATTTTCAATGGAATCTTAAGAAAAAATGTCATTATCGTTAAGGTTAATTTTTTGTTTACCGGTACCGACAATTTTTTCATCGTTACCTGCAGTCTATAAATTTCGTAAACTACGATATTCTAAGTTTTGTTCCATAATTTATTTTTGCACATTTCTTTTAATGTGTGAAAAAGTTGACAAATTACAGTCTAGTTGCAAAATATTGAGAAAAGAATTATTTCCCAATAATAAAAAATATTTGTATTTAAAATTTTCTCTTTTATCAATAGACCGAGTCTAAACATACGGACCTGGCACGGGGAAGAGGGTGTTGGAAAAGCGAAGGGGGTATGGCTTGTGTGTGGTCGTACAGACACTACCTTATCAATAATGTTTAGAAACATTCAAAAATAAATGTTATCATCAAATAGGAACTGAGAAATTTTGATTGACTAAATTCATGGTGCAGAAAATTCTTAATCTTTATTAGTAGCTAAATACATGTCTCCTCATTTAATATGGTCAGGTGGTTATGGATGGAATAGTTTTATTATTTCTGAAATTTTTTGTCAACAATTTAGGAACAGAATATTGTTGTCTTAATTATTATTAAAGAATCAGTTACAATTTAAATTTTCTCTTACAGAAATAAATTTTTGGAATTGAAATTCCTCATTTGAAAATTGCGATGTACAAAATTCGTGAAAATTCAAAAGAAAAAACTGAAAAGAGCCACTTGAAGTTATATTCACGCATTATGCCACCAATCAGATAGTCAACAACAATGAGTGCAAGATTTTCGATAATTTCGTTCCACCTATTTTTTTAGATAGGACAGAATTATTTGGCTGGAAGATTAGATGAAATCTGTCTAAAAGGATAACGTTGGCTGCAAAAAGATTTTTTTCTGAACAGTTTAAAATCCTCGTAACCTTAAATATAAAAGGAAATTCCATTTGATTCAAGAAGTATTGTCTATTATCTCTGCGAGTTTCACTCACAAAAGTCGCAAAATTGAAATAGAAAATTAAAGCAGAAATTTAACCGAGTTTCAAAAAATCCATTTTTGGCAAATCGATTCTTCGAGTGAAGAACGTGGAATGGAAATCTATGATTTAAGCTCAGCTGGCTATCTATATGAATCTCCCGAGATATGTACCTACACAGTCGTGAATCGTATGAAAGCTATATGAATCGTTGATTTTCCTGAAAAGGGCGTCGTATTTATCGCTTCACTTATTTGCTCATTTCTTCACTTTCCTGCATTGTATTTGAGTATTCTGCTAAGTTTTTTTTTGTATTTACTACAACTACTACCAATTCTTTTTTATTCAAATTCAAATCAAGTTCACAATCCCATCAAATTGTTCTTTTTTAAAAACTATCAAAAAAGGGTGTTTTTATCATTTGGGGCTGTATAAAAATTACGTTACAGTGCCAGAGGGTAGAAGTAAAGTATCTAAATACAGACTTTATGATCCTTCCCCTGTTCCCCTCTTTTCCCCTATTTTAAAGAATTTCTCTTTCTTCCCTTGTTTTAGAGAAACTTCTCCTTTTCTCGTTTTTTCCAATAAATGCGAACTGAATGAATAGAACCAAAAAAAATCAAACTATTTTTCGTCGAAAGTTAATTCTTTTTATTTAAAAATTCTGATATTATACGTTAATGTTTTAGAATTAATCTCTTTTGTCTGAAAATTCTAGTATTTGGTTGAACATTGAACTATTTTGTTAAAAATTCATTTTTTTTTAGTTAAAAATAATTTTCCTAACTGAAAATTTAACTAATCCATTTCTGACGAAAAATTGATCGTTTTTCGTTGAAAATTCAACTGTTAATTTTTCATTGAAAATTTCTCTTTTTCAAAATTCAACTACGTGGTTGAAAGTTGAACTTCTTTGTTAAAAATTCATTTTATTGGTTTACGATTCAACTACTTTGTTGAAATTTCGATTTTTTTGGTTCAATTCAACTGTTTGTGTTTTAAAATTATATTCATTTGTGGTTTTTGGTTGCGATTCATCTTTTCGACTGTCCCGAAGAATAAGTCACTAACCAATTTTTCCGAAAACAGAGCGTATGGACTGTATTATAAATCGCTAGCGTGTCGTATCTCCATTTAAAAATACATAGAGATACGACACTCTAGCGAGGTAAAATACAGTTGATACACTCTGTATATGGAAAACTTTGTTAGTGACTTACTGTCTTAATATAATTGTTCGAGACAGTCGTTTTGTGACAAATTTAATTATTTTGTTCGAAATGTAACTATTCTGATGAAAGTCAAATTTTTCGGTTGAAAATTTAACTGCTTTATTGACCATTCGTCTTTTTGGATTGGAAATTTATACTTTTTGTTTGAAAGCACTGTATTCTAAAACATTCGTGTTCTTGGCTTGAACGTTCAACTATTTTGTTGTAAATGCATCTGTTTGGTTGATAGCCTCTGGATTAAAAATGCACATTTTTTGCTAGAAAAGTTCTTCGTTGAAAACTCATCATTCTTGGTGGAAATTTTATCTGTATTCTACAAAAGTTGTCAACTATTTGGTTAAAAAATCAACTATTGTGTTGTAAATTTCTGTGTTTGTCTTGAAAGTTCAACTATTTGGTTGTAAATGCAACTGTTTGGTCTCAAATTAATTTTTGTTTTTGGTGAAAATTGAACAATCTGGTTGAAAAATCATCTTTCTTTGTTGAAAATTCATCATTTCGGGTTTAAAAAGTCACATTTTTTCTGAAAAATTCGACTTTACAGCTTGAAAACTCAACTCTTTCGTTGAAAATTCATCTCGTATGGTAGAAAATTAATCTTTTTTGGTTGAAAATGTAACTATTTTGTTGAAAATGCTATATGTACATTTCGACTTAAAAACTTAAGCGTTTAATTTTGAATTCAATATGGTTGCTATTCATTAATTTTATTTAAAAGAATTCAGTCCCCTATTATTCCCCTATTTTCCCTGCTTTGAGATCATGTTGAGCTGTGGAGTCTGTTAAATTATTATATTTGTACGTTTTGTGTTTTCCTTTAGGCGTTTATCAAATGAAATCAAAGACAAAATTTTGACTTAAAATAATGGGTGGGGGGAGGTATTTGTATTTGTGACGTCACCCTAGGGCATTCAAGCTTTGTGTGATGACCTGCGACGAAGAAACTTGAACATTATTCATATACATTTCAGGATGCAGTGAAGTTCTCAAATTTTAGATCCGTTTCATAGTAATCACTGCAACTTGCAGTGATAATCCGTTCCACAGCTCCCTAGACCAATTTCCGCCTCGCTCACTATAAATTTTAATGTTACATCACCGAGATCACGTGGCTTGTCATTTACATGCTCAAATCTCGTTTCGCAGATAACGGAGTCATTAGAAAGTCGTGCAGGCACTTAAGGGAGAAATTTATCTTGCTCGGTTCTGATAGCGAATTTTTAATATTCTAAATATGAACCTTTGCTATTATTCATATAAATCATGAATGTCTATTGAATATACCTATCATGTTTTCTTCATTTTTCCTTCACACTTATACCGCACTAATGCCTTCGTTCAAAATTAGATTTCATGGATTCAAATGTGTTTTTATACCATAGAACTCATGGTATCTTCATTCATAGAACAAAATAAATCATTATTGGTTAATTAAATATTTCATGTATTACAGCACGTCCCCTTTTTCCCCTGTTGAATTTGGAAAGTCCCTTTTAACACCTTAAATCGAGAATTGACCAAATATTTCCCTTTTCCACCTTTTTTACATGGTTTAGATTTATTTTTGAAGAATCATAAACATAAATTTAAGACATTAGAAAACAAGAAGCTTTAAAAGAGATTGTACTTAGCTGCCTCGTCCTCAAGATAAATTATGTAGTAATGCAATTATTGCTCGTTTCAAGTAGCTATTTTATATTCGAAATTATTATCCACGTCGCGTCGCCGTGATGACCTGTCATTATGTGATTCTGTGTGTTTCGTACCAGATGGCGAGAGTTATTTTTCTTAACAATTAGAGTGAAGTTATTGGTTATCAGTGTAAAAAATAAAATTATAAATATGCAACATACAAAATTAATTTTTAACAATGTAGTACAACTTTTAGCCAAGTAGTTGAATTTTCGACCGAAAATGATGAATTTTCAACAAAAAAAGTAATATTTGATATTTCAACCAAAAAATATTTTAACTTCAAATAAAAAAACAGTAAAATTCATCAAAGGAAATAACGATTAAGAAAAAAGCAATTGAATACTCAACCCAATAATATGAATTTTCAACAAAAAAGTTAGTTTTCAACCAAATTCTTTAATTTTATATCAAAATAGTTGAATTATTAACAAAAAGAAAATACCATATTATGAAAAAAGTAAATTTTCAACCAAAAAGACGAATTTTCAACAAAATAGTTTTTTTTTTAACCAAAAATATTTATCAGCCAAGAAAGAAAAAATTTTGAAATAAACTATTGAATTTTTAGCGCAAAAAGACGAGTTTTCTACAAAACAGTTGAATTTTCAACAAAAAATATAGTTTGAAAGCAGATAGTTTAAATTTATACCAAAATAGCTACATTTAACCAAAAAGACGAATTGTCGACAAAATGCTTGATTTTTCGAACAAAAAAGATTTTTCAGCCAGGAAAGAAAAAAAAACATTTCAACCAAAATGTTGAATTAATAAGCCAAAAAAAACAAAAATTCTTGGATTTTCTCACTGGATTCTATTAATTCAGTTCGGAGTTAAGCACCAAAAGTGAAAACGAGATGAAGAGTAAAGTATGTTAATTATGGTCTTTGAAACGAAATTTTGGAAATCGAGAATAATATGCAAAAAATTAGCGTATAGGGTGAACATATACCAGTAGTCGGACAAATAGCGTTACTCTCATATTTAAATCGTTGTAGGCACTTATTTTTAACTTTTTTTGACAAAGAGTCACATTTTCGGACTCTATATTTATTTATAAAGTTATTTCTGCTATCTTTTTTTACGTCGAATTTCATTTTAAAAGAAAAAAAAAATTTCTGGAAAAAGTTAAGAAAACACTGGTGGTCCGACAAGATTTCTAGTGGTCGGACAGCATGTGTTCCAATAGTCAGACAGTATTTTTATGTAGCACAAATTTCTATTTAAAGGAAACAGGTTCAGAAATAAACTAGTTTAAAATACCAAAAGTAAGAATTTCTGATCAAAAATGCGTTTTAAATCAAGTGAATGAATTTATTAGAAAAAAATGAACAAAAATGTAAAATTGTTTCTATTATAGGTTAGGGAGGTTGGAATTTCAAGACAATCATTGATTATAAGATCACTCCTAAAAACGAACCTTCTTCACTATTTAAAACATTATAAATAGTTTCATTTCAATTCGTGATAAAAAATTCAGTTATTTTTCTCCATCTATCGAAGTTTGACAACAAAATGGGATAAAAGTCAAATTAACGTTTCTAAGTCGAGGTTAGACAGATTACGATTTCAAGACAATATGTTCAAATTTCTATCATGTCGGATACACAAACAAGTTTTTTTTTACTATTTGAAATAATAACTTTATCTAAAAACAAGTAAATGATAAATTCTATTTAAAAAAACTTATGACTACATTTCATTTATCTCCTGATCTTAGTCGTCCGACTGAAAAAGCACTGCCAAAATGACGTTGACGCTAGACGTCGGAAAGGCTGTCCAATCAATGGGTAAATTAAAAAATGCTGCATCTTAGTTCAGACAGTTTAAAAATCTCTAACTATGCAATACATAAATTGAATTTGCCAAGGATTTCGAAAACTTCAAGTCTCCCACTTTTGGAAAATGCAGCTATTTCAGTCAAAGCTTAACTAATGTAAGACATAACTTCAAAATAAAAATGTTCTATTTTCTGACACAGGAAACAGCACACATACCCAAAATGGCCATAAAGGCTGATCGGCTTACCAAACATCTTCGAAACCGTTAAATAAATAGAAGTTCACATAATTTTTTCCCCTCGTGTGTTACTAGACAGTATGCAGAATGCAAACATCTATTCACATTTTATAATTATAGTTTATAAAACCATACCTACTATAAAATATAGGAGACTGTCCGACCACTGATACGTGTCCGGAAACTGGTACACTTACCCTATTAGGACCCTCCAATAAAGTATAATTAATTTGGAGTTGATTGTCATATGGCTTGGTTTTACGTATTAGCAAACTGCGTATTAAAAAAATGTTTATCTTCATAATTTTGTTATTTTTGTGGTTGATAATTTTTCAAATTTCTGTTTTTTAACTATATTACAAAAAAATGAAAAAATAGGTTTTTAAAACTGTCATTTTTGTGGGTTGTTTAAAAATTATTTCTTTATATAGCCTATTCAGAAAAATACTTTCAACAACTCAGAGGTCTGTACTGAAAAGGATACACTAGAAAGAACTTCTTAAGAATATAGGAATAAAAATTCATCTATGTGATAAAAAATACATTCAAAAAATTTAAACATGAGAAATTTTTAAATCGGATAATTATTTGAATCAATAGCATCTCCTTTTAAATGAGGGTGATAGTCCCATTCATTAAATAGCATTCTTTTCTCAGCCTATTAAATTAACTTATATATGCCAGAAGGGAGCTTGAAAAGTAGGAAGCATTTACTTGAAACCTTTTTCTTTTTCAGGCCATTTCTCAAACTAAGCTTGCACTCACAAAAAAGTACTGAATCGTTTATTCCTTTCATCATCTCAATTTTTTATCAATGGCTTTTCTTTAAGGGAGAGAGTAAAAAGAAAACTAAGAAAAAAAATTAAGCTTGATCTATCTTTTATTAAAAATTAAACTATATAATTTATATAACAAAAATTACAATAGATATAGAGATAACTATAGAGATTACTTATTAGCGATCAAAACGTGTACAAGATACGTGTAATTACGTTAGCCAAATTTATATCAACATTAATTTAACATTATGCGAAGTATTACATTATATATACAGTTGCAAATATTTAACATTCAATTTACGATAATTTGTCCCATCTGTTAATCACGGTGAAATAATTGCGAAATTTCGATGTTCCGTAATGCATTAAACCGCAATATCATCCTAATTGCAGAATTTGGTCGATGTAGCAATCAAGATTAAACATATTTAGTATAAACCTCAAATGTTTTAACATTTAATTCAGGGGTCATTCACAAAATACGTGATACGTTAAGGGGGGGAGAGGTCTTTCAAAGTATGATTCTCAATGTTAAATACAATGAAAAAAGCATCACGCAGGGGTGAGGGGTGAGGGGTGTTTAAATTTTCAGGAAAATGTATCACGTATTTTGTGAATGTCCCTTTACAAGTGTGCGGAAATTATGATATCAATATTTGCGGTGGCAAATCGGCGCCAGGTACAAAAAAAGAGCTACCAAGAATCCTCATCTGGAATTCAATAAAACTTGGCAGCTGACTGGTCAATCATTTAAAAATAAGTTTAGGCGTGATTTAATGTTAATGCCTTAGAAACTGCGAGGTTAAAAAAACATAATAACAATAAATTTTCGAGCTTTACTCACCTCTATTTCCTAATCTATAGAACAGACTGGTACAAATTTTCAACAAGTCAGTAGCAACAAATTCTCGATAGGTCTTGCAGGGATTTTCGATAACTTGAATAGTTTTTTTTTCAATTTTACGTTTTTTGTGTAAAAAATGAAAATTCAGAGATGAAATAAATAGTAAAATTTTAAAAACTATTCAAGATATCTAAAATTCTTGCTATATTTATCGAGAATATAATACTACAGACTTCTCATTAAGATTTGGTGTAAATCGGTTGAATAGATTAGGTTGCATAGGTGACCACTATGGCAATATGTTCTTGATACGTATTTCAGAAAAATACGATATTCTTATTAATTTCAAAATTGATTTCAAATTCAAACTTGATTGAAATTGGCCAAATAATTTGTGAAACAAAAATTCATAATAATAGTATATTATGCACTAAGGGGTACACTAGAGACTTCATTGCCGAGTGTATGTTTTCAGTATGAGTATAACAAATGCATGGATATGGCCGTGATAGAACAATGGCCATTAAGTATCAGCTCATAGATATGTAATGGCCATTATATATCTATGACGTCATCATTTTTGACATAATTTTCACAATTTTGATATGTCCACCCAAATGCCAACAG
>CAKNYM010042691.1:46364-73300 GCA_932195095.1 Andricus curvator
TATGTGTGTGTGACGCGATCCGCGAAAAGGGACCTATTAGGCAAAAAATCGATTTTCGGTTTATGATGAATTCTATAAGTTCTTTAACTGAACTTTCTGGGGCTGCAATCAGAAATTTTGTATCTGCATTATTTTAGAAGATATAAATTATTAAAAAAGAGTCTTTGAACGCGTGCGGAGTGGTAGAGATTTCTTCAAACGCTCGCCCTGTAAAATTTCACTTTTGCCTAGTAGGTCCCTTTTCTCGGATCGCTTCATATACAGGGTGTCCCGCGAGAACTCTGGTTCCTTTTAGGGGTGCGTAGGGGGAGTAAAAGTAAGCAAAAAAGTGCCCCAAAATTTTTGGGTCTGGGGCATATTTTAGGAACAACAGTGGGTACAAATTGTATGCACATGTGAGCATGTGTGGCGTGCGCGTGTCACGGCAAACAGGCAATGACTCAATTCGTTAAAGTTCAAGTTCGATCAAACTGAAAAATAACTTGTAATGAATTCTTATACAAATATTCGAACAATAATTCATTACAAGTTACTTTTCAGTTACATAAACGTATGAAATAATTATCAAGGACTGATGGCCCTTTAAAATACGCTTTAAAACAAGTTTTTTTCTAATGGTATTTCATATTTTCCTACAATTTTTCAACATTTGTATTGAAATTTCTTTTTAAGTTTTTTTTTCAATTCAAAATAATAACATAATTCACCTTCGAGTTATTATCTCCTACCTCATAATAATACCCTGAAACCCCGAAAAATACCCCTATCACTTTTATCTAAAGAAATACCAACTCGCTCTACTTAGAGTCTATGTGATGCCGCCAAACAATTTTAAAATGATAAATAATCACCTAAGCCACGTTCTTTAAGTACTAGATGAGGTTTATGGGGGTTTCAGAATATTATTATGGGGTTGGGAATGTAGATTGGAGTTTTACGAACGTGACTTGAGTGATTATTTATAATTTTAAAATTGTTTGGCCGCATCACCTACTATCCGTTCACGATAGGAAGGCCCCTCTAAAACAGCTGCACATTTTTGTAATTTACTCGTAAGAAAAGAATTACATAAAAACACATCTTACACCATGATAAATCTTACTTTATTGCGCTTAAGACAAGTCCCCATTTGTTTATGTACAATAATTGGTTTGGAAAATATCCTTCGCGAAAAGATGAAAACCGTGGTTTTTTCGCGTCACTCTGCCCTTGCTTGACTTTCGATGACGCCATCTTTGAACTGAACAATGTAAAAAATTAGAAAAAAATCATATAAATGCACTCATATGTTGACTATACATAAGTGAAAACAAAATTGGAATATATAAATAACAGTTAACGTAAAATGCATTTGAACATGACTACGCTATCTCTCGTAATATACGTAGTAAAGAGTTATATTTTGTCTTAAATTGCTTGGAAAATTTCAACAAATACAATCGAATAAAAATTAGGAATAGCAATCCTAAAAACTATTAATTAATAACAAATAATCCTGGAAGACCGACGAATGGTAGTGTGAGTGTGAGGAGACTATGGATATGGGATACCATAGCTAAAGGTTCACCTCAGGGGGTCTGCTCATTCATCCAGTTCTGAAAAGAGGAAAAAGATACTTTGATTTCCAATGGCGACTTTTCGTGCAGTAGCTACCTCGCTTTTTTTCAATGAGCAGAGCCGTCAGCTATGGTATCCCGCTGTGTTCTCACACCCACACTACCATTCGTCGATCTTCCAGGATTATTTGTTATTAATTAATAGGTTTCAAGATAGTCATTCCTAATTATTATTCGATTGCATTTCTTGAAATTTACTAAGCAGTTTAAGCCAAAATATAACTCTCCACTACGTATATTACCAGAGATAGCATAGTCATGTTTGAATTCATTTTACAATCATTGTTATTATATATATTGCAATTTTGTTTTCACGTATGTATATTCAAAATATGAAAGTATCTATATGATTTTTTTCAAATTTTTTACACTGTTGATTTCAAAGATGTCGTCATCGAAAGTCAAGCAAGGACAGAGTGACGCGAAAAAACCACGGTTTTTACCTTTTCGCGAAGGATATTTTCCAAACCAATTTTTGTACGTAAACAAATGGGGACTTGTCTTCAGCGCAATAAAGTGAGCTTTATCGTAGTAAAAGCTGCGTTTTTATGCAATTTTTTTACGACTAAATTACAAAAATGTGCAGCTGTTTTGGAGGGGCCTTCGTATCGTGAACGGATAGTAGAGCGAGTTGGCATTTCTTTAGCTAAAAGTAATAAGGGTGTTTTTTAGGGGTTTCAGAGTATTATTATGGGGTTGGAGATAATAACTCGAAGGTGACTTGTGAATTATTTCAAACTGAAAAAAACTCAAAAAGAAACTTTAAATACAAATTTTGAAAAATGGTAAAAAAATATGAAATACCATTAGAAAAAAAACATGTTTTAAAACGTATTGTGGAGGGCTATCTGTTCTTGGTAATTATTTTTTACGTTGATGTAACTCAAAAATAACTTGTAATGAATTCTTGTATGAATATTTGTACAACAATTCATTACAAGTTAGTTTTCAGTTTGATCAAACTCGAACTTCAACGAATTGAGTGATTGCCATCACTACATCAAGCGCTTTGGTGGGGGACTGCCTTTTCGCCGTGACGCGCGCACGCCACACATACTCACACTTACATACTATCTGTACTGTATGTTGTTCCCAAAATATGCCCAAGATTCAAAAATTTTGGGGGTCATTTTTGCTTACTTTTACTCTCCCTACGTCCCCCTAAAAGGAACCAGAGTTCTCGCGGGACACCCTGCAGATAGGTATATATAGGAAGGAATATATAGATATAGGAAGCTGCAATGACTGTACGCAAAATATTCGGTTAAAGTAATTGTCCTTGTGAACGGTGCGCGTACCAAAAATATGCCAAGGTACTTGCTAGATGGATGCAGAAAGCTGTCATCCTTGGGTCGCTTCGTGTCCTCAAAACACACGAGGCTTGTGTGAGGGTGTGATTCTCCGTCGTACTGCGTCCGGAAACAAGCCACGCCCCCTTCTTTTTCCAGTTCCCCATTCGCCTTGCCAGATCCGTACGTTTAGACTTGACCGTGTGATAAACTTAGATAAACGTACGGACTGTTCGGACGTTTAGACTCGGCCTAAGGCATGTATTACATGAAATATATGAAGCAACTTTTTTATAAAGGGGACTGCAGACATTTTTAAATAAATTCTAAAAAGCCATTCCAGACATTATAAAACTTGTCGGGATTGGATGCTATAAGCAAAATGATTTTAATAAAAAATTCCTGGATATGAGAGATTGATGGTATAATTTAATTCCGCCAAACTGTATAATGTCTAATGTGGCTTTTTAAAATTTATTTAAAAATTTCTGTAGGGCACTTTACAAAAAAGTTTCTCTATATATTTTATTCTAATTTTTTTTCCAAAGATTTTACAAATATGATATTAATAAGAGATTAATAAGAGACATATAGATGAAAGAAGATACTAAAATAAGAGAGCGTACATTATATTTATATATTCACCAACGTAAAACCAGATGAGAATACAATGAAACCTAAAAAGCTGGCCAGTGACGCCAGAAAATAAACGAGGGCTTTACGAGAAATGGAAAGGCAGATATGCCAGTCTCTTCGATGAGTAACGAGAAAATCGTGCTGGGATTTTTGATTCCGAGTTTTGCATTTCGTAAAGTCTTTCGGATTCATTCGACCCCCTTTCACATCTTATTTAATTTTTCATATTTGCTTTTTTAACAGTTCAAACCTTTCCAATTTTCCTTTACACTTCAAACTGAGAACCTCTCCATTTTATATACACTTCCAATTTTAAATTAGACTCTGGATATTTAATTTCCGTTGCAGGGACCTGGAAATCTCTCTGAATCCAGGTTTCTAATTCAGAAACGGTAAAGGGACATGTCCAATGTGTGAAACTAATTCGTTCTTTGATTGAAAGTCCTAACAGATGTTCTGGTTTATTAAATTTTTAATTTTCAAAGAGCTTGGATTTTGATGTTTTTTTAAATATAAATGCGCTTAGTTTAGTGCAGGGAAGTGGCGCCTAATATGGCCATGGCGCACCAAAATATATCGCTCAATTTAAAGAATAATAAAAGCGCTTTTGTTATAGCGAAATGTAGAGCATGTAGTTTAATATCTTGGGTTTTCTCTATATATAGCCAAAATTGTATTGGAATGACTTAAAAGCGTTAATTTTAGATTTTCCTAAAAAGTGCACCTACGTCAAGTTGCCTGCCATGTTCCCTAATGTGGCGCAGTGTTTATACGTCTTGCAATAGCAAAACAAAAATGACCTTTTAATATTACAACAAGAAATTCCAATAAAGTAAGGCGTTAGAAAAAACTTTTTAAAATTGTAATTAATAGCATGTAAGTACTAGAACTTAGAAAGAAAATAAAATGTGTTATAACAAATAATAAGTATTTATATTTACAAACGTATAATTTTATAATTTCTTGAAGACCTAACATGTTACCTATAGTTCATCACTTTATTTTCAAAGCAAAATTTCAGGTTTTCTAATCTAATGCTTATTTAAACTATTATTATTTAGCCTATAAATGATCAACATTTCTATTTATCACATGCTTCGCAGTCATTCTTTTTGGTAAAAAATTCAACTGTTCTGTTCTAAATTCGTCTTTTCGATGGTTGCAAATAAGCCTATACCATCATTTGGAGCATACAAAGAATAGACGTAGAACACAAACCCTTGATAGAAAAGACGTGAATCACTTGAATATGAACTTTTTATCTTCGATACAGGTGAAATATTCTAGCTCTAAAGTTTAGGACGTTATAACTTAATTGCAATTAATTCTAAGTATTTAAAAAGACACTTACATGATAAAGTTTTACTGCCTTTATTATAAATGAATTATTTTGCAAGTTTTCATCTATTGAAAAATTAAAATATTTAAAGATTTGACTGGAATTCGCATTCAAAAATTGGCACATTGAAACTGAATTTTAAAAAACGTAACTAAGCTAAATTACATTTTACTAAAATTTCTAATCGCTACAAGGAAAGGTTGAGAATTTTTTTACTCACGCTGACGCATTCTTTTGCGTATGAAAAATATTATAGTTTAAATTATTCATGATACCAATAACAGAGTACATGCACAACATTTTCAAAAACGTATCTTTGTTGTTTTCATGAAGAATTTCGTTATTTTAATTCGAACATTGTATATTATTGATAATATTGTTATATGAAGACAGAATATAAATAACAGCTAAATAAAAATAAGCAGAAGAGTGATCATGATTAAAACTACAGACAGGCATTTTAATATACTAATCATACATTCATTTTTCATTTTTGTAACAATTTGAAAGTAATTTTTAAGTTTTTATAATTTTTAGAAACCTGAAAGAAATTCAACTATTTGGTAAAGAATGTATGAAAGTTGAAAATTCAACTATTTGGTTGAAAATTCATGTATTTTGTTAAAATTTCTACTTTTATCTTTTTGGTAGACAATTCAATTAATTTGTTGGACACTCAACTGTTTTGTAGAAAGCTTCTCTTTTTGGCTTGAAAATTTAACATTTTGGTTGAAATTAGTTTTCTTTATTAACTAAATAATCTTTCTGAATTGAAAATTCCACTCTTCTTGAAAATAAGTCATTTTGATTAAAAAATTTATCTCTTTTGGTAGGAATTTAATCTTTTCTGGTTAAGAATGCAACTGCTTGGTTGAAAATAAAGCTTTCATGGTTGAGGATTCAACTATTTTGTTGAAAATGCGTCTTTTTTGTTCAATTTAACTATTTTTAATTTAAAATAAAAATCGTTTCTATTAGGTTAAATTATCAGATATTAGATTTCTTGCTGAGAATTCACTTTTTTCAGTTAAAAATTCAACTACTTGGTTGTAACTTGAACTATTTTGTTAATTCATAAGTAACAGAAAGATTTCACACACCCTCCTTCCTCCATCCAAATTATCTTACGTTGTTTTTGGACGACCCCTAAGTCAGTTGATGAAACAAAATTTATTCGGTAAAAATTTCGTATGATAGGGGGTGGGGGGGGGGCTGAATCCTTCCGGCCCCCCAAAAAGGGGGGGGCGTAGTTCAAAATTTCAGAAAAATTTTTCTACGTAATTTAACCACGACCCTTTACGAATATAAAATAATATTGCAGTATCAAAAAAATATTTCGCTAAGAATGTTTTGATATTGGAAAAAATGTGTTATTAATTATTTATTTCTATAACTCTACACAAATGTAAGTATCGTAGCCAAATTAGGCGCTTGTGCATAGTGTATGATTAAGCACGATTTATGTCAATTAATTTTACCCAAGATTAAAGTACTAAAGCTTTCACAAGACTTTAAAATATAAATAAGACAAAACAAATTTATAAGTTTGCTCCAAAATACTTCTTTTTTCATTGCGTTTATCCCGCATTAATTATAACTAAAAATTGTCAAAAAATGACTTGACTAAACTTTTCAGGATGAACATGAAACAATTACTTTGAATAGTGAAATTTTTTCTTCAATCATTATTGAATCCATGAATATATTTCGTATTTCGTTAAATAGAATTTGCGGTGGTACCAACTGCAGGGATTTAGATAGCAACAACGTGCAACAGGTCTCAAATGATTCTTAGTCCAATGTCGATTCCAGATACGTACTACAAATTCTCTTTTAAAGCGGCTAACAATAAGCCAGTGGAAAGGGCTCGGTAGAAAGCACTCACGCGATAATAACTTGATTCTTAAGTAATTAGTCAGGAAGTTCATTTAATTGACTTTTGATTGGACCGAGACCGATCGATGCGCGGATTCTCTGATGTAGATCTAACAAACTATTATCTCGACAATTGG
Organism: Andricus curvator; assembly: GCA_932195095.1. NCBI lineage: Eukaryota > Metazoa > Arthropoda > Insecta > Hymenoptera > Cynipidae > Andricus > Andricus curvator. The sequence goes on from CAKNYM010042691.1 coordinate 53,257, forward strand.
GATTATCCTCCGTTTCAAACATTTCAAACTTTTCCTATGTTTAATACCTATTCTTTATTTTAACGATATATTGATGAGAATTACTTCCCTTTGTGTTGCTGAATGCGAATTTCTTTTCATTTCGTATATGGTAAACCGGTACAACCAACTTATTATTAAAGCAATAAATATATTTCTGTAAATTTGAAGAATCGTGAAGGATTATATGACGTTAAAGATTACTACATGTCCTCAAAGAAATTATAAGTAAAAAAATACCAATGCCAATTACTGAGTTTTCTTACGTTTTTTCAAAATATTTGGTCATGAATAGATTGTATCAAACGTAGATTGTCATCAAACAAAAAAAAACGCCTTTTCGATATCTATAATTTTTTACTTGTAACTCTCACGACGAAAGTTCTAAAAGTACAAAAATCAAAGTCAAATCTTTTTAACCAAATCTAGACGTGAACATTTATATAGAATATTGGCATTTCTTCTTAAAAAGTTTTTAAAGATATGGTTTGATAATAATGTTAATAATGAATGTTCAAAAACATTTTTTTGCTAATAGTTGGTGGTATATTTTGAACTTAAAATACCATTATAATCATTCAAGAATATGCCATGCTTTAGAAAAATAAAATTTATCCACACTACCGGCGGAAATTATCTACACGTCTGTTTTTTTAACTGATACTAAAGTCCCTGAATTTTTATGATATTAAAATGGTTGAAGGCAAAATGTCTTCGTGATATTTTTCTAAATTTTTAACATATTCTTAGAATTTTTTCCCTAGATTCTGCCCTAGGGTCAAACTTTGTGCAAAAGAGTCGCAACATTTCAAAAGTGTGTAAATACTTCAATTTTTTTAAAATAATTATTTAATCTAACCTAATAATTATAAAATTATTATTGTTTTTAATTTTTTCGATCATGTGGTGAGTACAATCATTATTTGAAATTTCCCGCCTTTTTTGCACCAAGTTTGACCCTAGTCTAGAATCGAGGGAAAAAATCTTAAGATATGTGAATAATTTAGAAAAGTACTATGGAGACTTATATTTGAAATGAACCCAAAATATTTTAAAAGTTTAATTATTTCCAGAGTTATTCAAATTTTTCTAAAACATCGAAATTTTCTAATTCATCATATTGGTTACCAGTTTTAAATTTCCTAAACGTTACTTTCTAGCTTCATTTTCACAGCAATTCTGATCCGCGTTTAGCCTTTTTTGTACTCATATTTTTTCTTTTTAAAGTTACCAATAAGTCGTAGAAAAATATCAGCGGAAAAACATTTTCATTTTTTCAAGTTTTAATTTCAGAAACTTTAACTTTAATATCTAGGTGATCAAACTCTGAAGAAAACCCGTAAAAGAATAACGGATTAAAACACGCATTACAGCTCAAAGGATTACACCAATCCTGTTTTCATATACAATTATTGTTTTTACCTTTCTATTTATAAAAAATATCATTGTCAGTAATGTTCTTATTTATAGGGAGTTTTGGCATACAAATTGAAAAAAAAACACATTCACTAAGGAAACTTTTATTAATTACGTAGGGATGATTTTTGAAATTGTAGACCTCCACCCTCCTATTGTAAGGATTCATAAGATTTGTGTGACCCCCTCCCCCCCACCCTTTTCACGCGAGATTCTGTATTTTTTACGCAATACATCAAGAAGATATCAATTATATATATCTGATTATGTATACAACAGCCAACAGCCATACCACGCTGAAAAAACCAGTTCTCGTCAGATCACTGAAGTTAAGCAGCGTTGGGCGCGGTTAGTACTTGGATGGGTGACCATTCGAGAAAACCGAGTGCTGTTGGCACATCGTGGGTGTGGTGAGCCCACACTTGTAGTTATTTTACTTCAAGCTATCAACCTAGAAACACTACCCGAATCGGGAAGTGTCACGCCTACCCTGAAAGGTAAATGGCTTAATGGTATACATGTATGGAGAAAATCTCAACTTTGTCTGAAAATGATCAAACTGCATCATTAATTTGAACACATCTCAAGAGATTTTAAAATAATTCAGAAGAAGTAACGGGATTTAAAGGATTTCAGGAGATACCGAAGTATTTTCACGAATTTTGAAGGATTTCAGGGGATTTTAGTGGGATTTCGAAGATTTAAAGGGATTTTTATATGATTCCAAAAGATGTCAAGTGATTTAAAAACATTCAAAAGTATATCCATGGATTTTACAGGATTTTGTAAGATTTAAACTGATTTAACAAAATTTCAAAGGATTTTAAGAATTTTAAGAATTTTTAAGAAAATTTTTAAGAAATTTCAAACGATTTTTAAATGATTTTGCAGTATTTAAGCGATTTTAAGGATTTTCAAAGACTTCACGGAATCTCATAAAAATTTAAGGGATTTCCATAGTTTTAAAGGAATTCAAGGGATTTCCAGGGAGCTCAGATATTATGTACAATGTCAATGGAATTCATAGGTTTTCAGAGAATATTCACAGCATTAAAAAAATGTTAAGGGATTTACCAAATTTTTTTAAAAGAAATTATGGGAAGTATTTTTACGAATTTTGAAGGATATCAACGGTATTAATTGGGATTTTGAAGATTTGAAGGAATTTAAAGGTATTTTATAAGATTTCAAAAGATTTCACGGGATTTTAAAATATTTAAAAAGATTTAAAAGGATTTTGAGGGTTTTTAAGAGATTCTAAATATTTTAAGCCATTTCAAGGATTTCAACAGATTTCACAGAATCCCAAAGAATTTGAAGAAATACCCACATTTTTGAAAGGATTTCAAGGCATTTCCAGGGAGCCTAATTGTTTTAAAGGGATTTAAAGAGATTGTGTACGATATCCATGGAATTGATAGGATTCCCAGAATTATTTAGATCATTTAAAAAATTTTAAGGGATTTACAAAATTTTCAAAATAATTCCCGGGATTTGGAAGGATTACAAAAGATTTCCAGGGATTCCATAAATTTCATGAAAGTTGTACACCAGATTCTTGACTCACAGAAAAAACTGAGGGTACAAAATGTTGCAGATAATCGGTCAAGTAGGGTAAACGATAGATGAGTACTCCAAACAGCTTGGAGTATCAGCTGACTATTACCCTGCTTAAACGACTACTTGAAACATTTCATACCCCCAGTTTTTTCTGTGCTCTGTATCTATTGGACTATGTGATATGAAATATAACGTAATAAAAGAGAAAAAAAACAAATAATGATACAATGTGTATAATAGTATAAAAAGGATTTTCAACAGTCAAAACACGTTTCAATTAGCATGTTTAAAAAAAAAATTAAGAAGAGGGAACTTACTTAAGAAATGCTTTGGACCCCCCTCCCAAAAAGAGCCCCTTACCTATGTAATTAATGGACGCTCCCTAAGGTCGAAAGTAGATTTCTCAAACGGAAAATAATTTTTGTCCCTGACAAATCTTTTAGTCTAAGAGCCTGTCTCTAAAAATTTTCTATTAAAACATTGAAATATGGGAGTGACGGAATCATTTTCCACTGACAATATTCCTTTGGCCTCAGGCATTCATTTCATACAGATACGTCGTGCTTTCAGCTGTGCCAAACTATAGCACATATTTCTCTCTTTTTCTCCCTCGTTCTCTTATTCTCTCATCCACTCGTCCATGCTCTTCTCTGTTTCGAGTGCACGTTTATTGCAGCAGACTCAGGAAATACTAGTAGAGAGCTTCGCAAATATTTCGGTAAAAACGTGCAGACCGTATGTTACTAACAACTCATTTGAAAAGTCGGTTAATAAAATTTATGCCCTGGCTGAGGAACTCTTAAAACTCTTGATTGGGATGCTGTAAGGCACAAATTGCTCATTAACTTATATTGTTTTCAAATTTTAAATTTCTGTTTCAATTTTACATAAATCCTCACCTATGGAGCCGTGCATGAAATACGTGACGTTTTTTTCTGAAATTTTTAAGCTTGTACCACCTTTTATGAGAGTCTGTAAGTTTTGACACCCCCCCGCGCCCGCCCTGGGTGACGTAATTTTCACCGCCTAAATTTTTTTCGTCAATTTATTTAGGGGCCATCCAAAACCAGCTTAAGACGATTCAGATGGAGGGGGTTTAGGATATATCTTATTGTTTCTTATGAACTAAGAAAACAGTTCAATGTTCAACCAAATAAGATGAATTTTCAACAAATAATGTAATTCTTGATATTTTAAACAAGAAAAGATTTTCATTTAAAATTAAAAACAATTGAATTTAACAAAAAGAAGAATTTTCAACAAAATAGTTGAATCTTCAACCAAAAAACACTCATTTTCAATCAAGCAGTTACATTTTTAATCAAAAAAGATCAAATTTTATCCAAAATCTTGAATTTTCAGTCCAAAAAGAGGAATTTTCTGCAAAACAGTTGAATTTTCATACAAATTATTGAATGATCAACCAAAAATATTGGTTTTTTACCAAAAAGGGCAAAGTTTCGACAAAATACATGAATTTTTAATCAAAAAGCTGAATTTTCAACCAAGAAGGATAACATTCCACCAAAAAGGATGAATACAAAAATAAATACATAAATTTATAATTAAATAGTTTAATTTTCTAACAAATAGTTGAATTTGCAAGTGAGTTGAAAATTTTCAACAAAAAATGTAATAGTTGATATTTCAACCAAGAAAGATTGTAATTTTAAATCAGAATCACTTGAATTTAACCATAAGATACGATTTTCCAACAAAATACTTGAATCCTTAACTAAAAACGATTAATTTTAAGACAAACAGTTGTGTTTTTAATACACAGAGAATTATTTTCTACGAAAAAAGACGAATTTTCAACAAAATACATAAATTTTCAACCAAATAGTCCAATTTTCAACTAGATAAATGAGTTTTTAATTAAAATGAGGAATCTTAAACTAAAAAAAATATTAATTTTTAACAAAGTGGTTCAACTTTGACCAAATAGTTGAGTTTTCACCAAATTTTTTGAATTTTTAAGCCGAAAATACAAATTTTCTACAAATAAGATGAATTTTCAAACCGAAAAAAATGTCAACCATCTTGTTGAATTTTCAAGTCAAAAAGATGAATTTTCAACAAAACAGTTGATTTTTCAAGCAAAAAGGATGACTTTGAAGGCTGCGATGAATATATAGGAATTTTGATAATTTATAGACCAAAGAGTAATAATTTAAATAAACATTGAAGTTAATTTTTAATATGTACATTCAAAATATTAGGTTAGAAAACTGGAAATTTTGCTTTGGAAATAAAGTGCCGGACCACGCAAAATTTTAGGTCCTAAAGAAATTATAAAATTTTACATTTGTAAAACTAAATACTTTTGGTTATTAAGACATTTTAATTAGGGTAGGGTCGGTTGAAAATCTCAGAAAAACGTCTTATTTGTTTATTCATTTATTATAATTTTGTGAATTCATGATTATCACAGTTAATATTAATACTAAAATTACTTGGTGTTACTAATATTATTAGGTAAATTACAAGTAATAATGTTACAATTTTCAAAAAGCAAAGTATCATACATTTTTTACATATAATGTACTAGGTACTACAGTAAGACAGCATAGAAAAATCTGTGACCGACCTCCCACCCTGAATACTTTGCGGGATTTATGCACGGTCCGTATATTAAAATTGAATTTTCATATTTTCATATCGTCACTATCTCTCTTCTTGAATTTTATTCGAACTTTTGCCATTTAAATTGCTAATAATAATGCGAGGGACGGAATAAAATTATAAAATTTAACGAGAACGGATAAAGTATCTTATGACGTTTCATCTGAGCAGACTTTCGATCATAGTTCCACGTAAAGTAAGGATCTCTGATTTTCTTAGAGAAGCAATTCTTCCAACTTTCTACCAAACATCAAGAGAAAACTCAGAGAAAAGATCTATCTTTTCTAACTAGTTTTCCAACTTTATTTTCCTTTTCTTTCCGCAACTACTTTCCACAGGTAGTTTATTGTTCTCTTCCCTTCTGTGAAACCATACTTATGCCTTTTTTGGATTAAAGTTATACAATTTCTCTTCCATAGAAATCGAGATTTTCATGAAAGCAAGACCAGATTTTTTAGGAAATTAGGGAACGTTCATTAGCCTATTGTGCCAAGTTAGTGATTTAATTTCCTGAACAGAGTTGCTCGCATGGAATATGTATGTTGTGTAAAAATAAAGTGAAGTTTTAAAAATGCAATTAATTTGGATGGAAATTAAAAACAGCGCTAACGAAATCATTCTTATATTGAGGAAGAATTGACTTGATTGAACCATATACCCTGTAAATTGAAGGTGAACTTTATTAGAAAAAAGTTGATTTATTTTAAAGATGCGTTATTTGGAGTATGTAGAGAAGTTTGAATAACCGACGAAATCCGTTTTGTCCTAATCCTACCACAACCTCGACTTAGCTCAGTCATGCAACTTACCTAAATTCTAGGGAACTTTATGGGCTGTATGTATATGACAAGATAATTTTAATGAGTTCAAATGTGTCAACAACTTCTCGGCAGTCAAGTATGCGATATTCGCATACAGTGAGAATTAAATGGTTGGCATCTCTTTTTGATCAGAATAGAACGCTTATTGGAAATGATTAAAAAGTGAAAGGAAATCGACATTTCAAATGATAAGGTTCTATCTCGGAACGTGAAAAGTGAAAAGTTATATCTCGGAGAGGGCGCTGATGCGCCATATTGTCATTCGGACTCCCGATCCTTTCAATATGTATATATCAAGATAGAACCTTGTATTCAGATATTTCGAAATATATAAAAAAAGGTTTGTGTTATCCTTCAGTAATGGGGAAGAAAATAGCATTTTCCAAGAATGTGAAGAGAAATTTTAGCGAAAAATTTTCTGTTAAGGTTTTTCTGAGCGTAAGATATGGGTCATTTGACATTTGACTGATTTGCTACAAGGGATATTAGATGGCCATTTTGGTTCAATGTAGGTACTTTCCCTAAAAACATTCAAACTACTAACATTGAATATTAATTAAGGTTTGTTCAATTGATTAAACAATCACACAAAAATCCTTTATCAAGGTTTTTTCTTTATAATCTTTATAAATATTTTAAATCGACTTATTGAAGAAATTAATGCCTATCCAGGTTCAGAAAAAGCTAAAATAACCATAATTTCAAAAAATTCAGTTCCTAGAAATTCAAGGTAAAGGGACACTACTGTTTATTTTAAATTACAAATACATTTTTTTATCTTTCAATGTGCAAGCAAATTAAGAAATAATTTAACTTTTTTCTGTTGGAACATTTTCTTCAATAACTCAAGACTTGTGTTATACGAAAAAAGGCCAATTCGAATTTAATTAAAAAAATGTATCCTGAAAACTGTATGGTACACGGCTGTTACAAGTTTCATAGACACCTCGATTCAAGAAATTTGCACGAGTTTAATCAATTTTTCATTAATCTTAGGCATTTTCTTAAATATGTCCATTGATTAAAATTCTTGATCATTATATTATATATTAATAGTGAGCTCCCTTTTTGTGCAGGGTCTATCATACCCTACAAATTATCCGATTTTCGTTCAAGATGGCTCAAATTGAAGGTCTTGAAATATAGATGTGCACAAAAATATAAAATTTGCTGGGTCATATTGATTTTTTCGTTGATATCAAAGATTGAAAACTAGAAAAATGAAGAAATTTTAATGTTTAGACCCCTATACTGGTAGCTTTTTTTAGTTATATGGTCTCCGAAGATAGATAAAATGGAAGGTTTTGGCATAAAGATGTACATTAGAAAATAAAATTTTCTGTGTTATTCTTTTCTTTTTTGTTAACAGTTGTTAAAAAGGCGGAAATTCCGTTTTTTAGACTATTATGCAGGAAGCTTTTCTTTAATTCTTATTGCCCTTTCCCTGCAATAATTTATTTTTTAGTTTCATAATTATGATGAAAAATAATTTATAAATTTTAAAGAAATTTTTCATATAAAAGTATGAGATTTTACATGGAAAGAATGGGACTTTAAACTGAAGTGTTATAAAGAATAAAAATATTATTTAATTTAAAATAGAAAATGATGTATTCTAATCGACATCCAACTAAAATATAATATTACTAAAATAATCAAATCAATTTTGTTGGCTAGAGAATGATCGTTTTCAATTAAGAATTCAACCATATAATTTTTCATTGAGAATTCGTTGTATTTGGAGGAAAATAATTTTTTTGTTAAAAATACAACTGTTTGATTTAAAATTAATCTGTTTTAGTGTCTCCAAGTATTTTAAGTATATCAAGTATTTTGTTGAAAATTCATATTTTTTGGTTGAATCCAACTGTTTCTGATTTAAAATTACCATCCTTTTTGGTTGAAATAATTACTTTTCTTTTAAAAATTCATATTTTTAGATGGCAAATTCAACTCTTTGGTTGAGAATTGAACTACTTTTTTCAAAATTAATTTTTTTGGTTAAAGATCAATATTTTCAGTTAAAAATTCATTTCTTTGCTCGAAAATTGAACTTATATTCTGAAAATTTGTTTTTTGTTTTAAAATTAATTTTTTAACTGAAAATTCAACTATTCCATATTGCGTTAAAAATTGATATTTTTTAGAATAAAAATTTAAATATTCGGTAAAATATTGATGAGATTTGTTGAAAATTCAACTATTTGATTATAAATTTATGTATTCTGTTGAAAATTCGTCCTTCTTAGAAAAAATATAACCTTCTTGATTGAAAATTAACTTTTTTGTTGAAAATTCATATTTTCGGGTTTAAAACTCAACTGTATTGTGGAAAATTTGTTTGTTTTTTTTTTGCCAAAAAATCAACTTTAATGTTAAAAATTTGTCTTTTTGGGTTTAAAATTCTATTGTGTTTCTAGAAAATTCAACTTTATGTTCGAAAATTATTTTTGTGTGTGAATATTCACATTTTCGCGTTGAAAATTCAACTGTTTTGTTGAGAATTAATCTTTCTGGCTTGAAAATTAAACAATTTGGTTGACATTTTTTTCTCTCTTAAATGAAAATTTTCCTTGGTCGAAAATTCTTCTCTTTTAGTAGAAATTTCCCCTTTATTGATTGATAGTGCAACTTTTTGGTAAAAAATTAATTTACTTCGTTTAAGGATTTAAGTATTTTGTTGAAGATTCGTCTTTTTTGTTGAATTCAACTGCTCTCATTTAAAATTAAAATCATCTTTGGTTGAAATATCAACTGTTACATTATTTGTTTGAGAATTCATCTTTTTGGGTTAAATTCGATAGTATTTTTAAAAATTAAAATCTTTTTTTTGGTTGAAAATTAAACTAGCTGGTTAAGAATGCAACTCTTCCGTTGAAAAGTTACCTTTTTTTGATGGGAAATTAATATTTTTGATTTAAAATTCAACTATTTTTTTTAAATGAAATAAACTTTGAATTTCCATCTTAATCGTTTCATACACTGAAAAAAATGGTTTAGTTGTCCCAGGTAGAAGTTTAGCTGGATTTCGTTTTCTAAGAAAATATAGCTGTGTTACCTAAATATTTAGCTGTTTTAGCTAATTTTGACATCTAAAAATTATCTAGCTAATTTATCGAGATAATTTCTAGATGGCAAAATTGATCTTCAACTCAATAGCTAGATATTTAGGTAACACAGCTATATTTTCTTAGAAGACAAAATCCAGCTAAACGTCTAGCTGGAACAGCTAAACCATTTTTTCAGTGTATGTAATTCAGTATGGTACATATACATTACTTTTATTTCAAAGAATGTATTATCCTATTATGCCTGGGTCGGAGCAGTGTTGCGGAACGAACGTGTTATTTAAATAAATAACACGACAATCCTAGATCAATCTAAAAAATCTATACCTCCTTCCCAACACTACTATTTTCCAGCCGAGCGAGTCTCGCGTACCCCGAAAGGGAAATGGCTTAATGGTATAAGAATAATGCCCCTATTTTTGTGACAAATCACCCTATTTCCCCAGTCTAGAGAGCATTTTTGGCTGTGAAGTCTGTTTAAATATTATATGCTTGTATGGGGGTTCAAGCTTTGTGTGATAATCTGTGACGAACTAGCGTGATGCAGTTTTTGAACGGCCCCATAATATTTTTCAAGAAATAGTATACCATTAAAGTAAATAATTTAAAGAAAAATCACTTTTATATACTAGAGTTTAAATAAGGCGGTAGTAGTTAGTAGTTTACATCCGAATACAGCGTTAAAAAATATGCGATATATATTTTTCAAATACAGTCTTCTATCAACATTAAAGACATAAAAACGTAAATTATGTGAAAATGACCCATATATTAGATGTCGTTCAATGACCTAGGATCGTAGATTCTCCCGTACACCACGGAATGCGAATTGCGTGGTTTAGTAAGATCGTCGAATATCTGTGATCGTAACCGAAAGCATGCAAGCTTGTGAAATGACCAAATCAGATTCTAGAGGTCACATCCAGATATGCTCATATTTCAAGTAAATGGTTAAATTAGACATATTTTGGGACAAACAATAATTCATTTTTAATTCAAGTAGAAATATAACAATTTAATTCTTCTTTATTCATAATGTGTCCCCTAAGGGTTCACATGACCTCCGTTTCATGCAAAACCACCTACATATGTTATATTATCTTATCCTTACTATTTACAAATATTTAAAACTATTAACATTAATTCTTACATCTAGATCCTAACTTCTATATTATATATAGCGCAATTTTACTGTCGAACGAGTGAGCGAGCAACCGAAAGCGAGAGAGCGAGCGAGAGTGAGCGAGTGAGAGCGCATTCGCATCTTAACCTACTTATACTATTACATACATAATCATTACTTACAGATCTTTACGCTTCTAATCTACGCGACTTCCATTTCCTTTTTCTGTCACTTTCACTTCTCTCCTATCTCAATTTTGCCATATTTCCACATCCATTCTTTCTCATTCGCCCCTCTAGTCCCCTCCAACTCTTTCATCCACTCCTCACCCACTCCGTCCTCCCCTACAATCGTTACCACATCATCTTGCCAGCTTCTTTCATCTTTCATTCCTCTCCTACATCCTTCCTACATATGCCCAATAAATCTCTTCCCTTACCTCGTTTCCCAATCTGAATCTTGCTATTCTGGTCCATTTTCTCTTTCCCCATCCCTTTTCTAAATACTTTGGTACTCCTTTCTTTTTTATCAGCTTATACCACTTATTATATTTTGATTCCTCAATCATTCCCCATCTTCCATTATTGTCTTTCCCTGTCCTTTTTCTCCAATTATTCGTAACTTACTCCATTCCCCTCTCCTATGTCTCTAGCACTGAAAAACTCCCTCCATTCTTCTTCCCATCTTGTTGGTTCTGTTGACCTTCCTCTCCTTTCGTTTACCTCCTTCAAACAGTTTTTCGCTAACATTCCTCCCTTTCCCTCCCTTAGCATTATCTCAAATTGACATGCCTTCTTTCCCACTCTAGTACTGATTTTATCACTTTGCGGTTCCTCTCTCACCATATATCTAGACGTCTTCCAGTCTACCCTTAACGTCCACCTTACATACCTTTCTTGTAAACTCTCAATCTCTTTCCTCTCCTTCCATCCCCATATCTGCGCTCCATAAACTAATACCGGCCATACCAAACTATCAAATAACCACATTCTCCTGCTCCAATCTTTTTTGAGCCTTCTTTTTCTTATTCTCCATAACAGTTTCATTAGCCCTGCCGCTTTTTTATCCTTTCTCTTATATAAGCTCTATGATCCCCATTTGATTGCAAGGTATATCATAAATATTTAAACTCCTTCACTTTTTCTAACTTTACTCCATCCATCTCCCAGTCCATTCTTTCTTTCTTCCCCCTCATTTTCTAAACCTCATTATCTTAGAATGTTCTATATTTAAATTTAACTTTTTCCCATCTAAGTATTTCTCTAATTCTGTAATTAAGCCCGCCACCCCTTCTTCATCCTCTGCCATTAACACTATATCGTCCGTCTATTCCAGTGTATATATTTTTCCCTCTCCCATCCTAACTCCTCCACATCCTCTTCTCTTCATTTCTTCTTCTAAGTCTGAGATTAATATATTAAATAAAAGTGGGCCCAAAGGAAATCCTCCTATACTTGTATACAAATTTAATTTAAATATACAGAAAATAATTCAGAAACTTTCAAAGCGCGACTTAAGTATTATGGTTTCGCTCCTCTGCCTCAAGAGGAGGACTTGAAAAGGTACTTTATGAGAAATAAAGAAAGTTCTTGAAATTCTTAACTCGGTTTCTTAAGGTGATTATGCACGGTGTGAGGATCCCTAAGCACACTTAATCGTCTGTTATGTATGAGCAACTAATCATGCTTTTATTTTTAAACTTCCTTATCTTAATCCTTTTCACCTTGGACAAAGCGCATAAATTTAAACAGGATTCGAAATTTTTAACTCAACGTTCATTGTTTTGAAATGCTGTTTTCATAAATAGCTATATAATATTTATTACGTCTTCAGAAACACACAGGGTATGTTTTATGAACATTTCATAACAAGCTAACTTTCAGGTTTGAAACATTAAAAATTGCATAAAATTGAAACAGTAACGTTGAACAATTTTTTATTTAAAATTAAAAGTGTTCACGTGGAAACAGGCTTCGAAATTAATGTGCATTCTGCATGTGAATTCAAATACATTAAGAAATTTTACAGGACACTTAAAATTCAAAAGCGACATCCATTTTCGCGTATATGACATAGTTTACGAGATATTTCTAGTTGAAAATAACGTTTAAAGTTTACGTGTAATTTCTAAGTGATTTTCAAAATGAATTTTCTTGTACATATTTTTTTAGCAAGTAAATATTAAAAACCAAATGAATATTTACAATTTTCAAATAACTAATTTTACATTGCAGGAATGAAAATTTAAATTTTTCAAATGGTTTCATTTTAAAATTTGCCGTGTGATTATTGGTGATTATTAGTTTTTTAGTCTCGCGCAATTTTTAAATCAAAATATAAAAGTGATATTTACACAAAATTATTGTATTTTATAATAACTATTATTAAAAATAATAGAAAATTAAAGAAAGGGCAATTTTTTATAATTATGAAAATTGACGTTAACTTTAAATTAAAGTTGTTCAAAATCTGAAATCTTGGTTTCGAATTCTAATGATTTTTTATTAAAAATCAAAAAAAAAATCACCGATTTCCTGTAAGAAATGTTAACATAACCAAAAATTGTTCCAAATTTGTACATATTTTCGAAATCTATACCGAATTCCGGTGAAAAATCCGAGTATAATATATGATTGGTTAAAAAGTTTTTTTTATCTTCTTTGAAATCCAATGATTTTTTGTTAACAATATCAATTTCAAGTATAAAACGCCAACATAATCTACAATTGTACAAAAATGGTGAATTTACTCTGAAATCAAAAACTTGAACAACATTTTAAATACTAATTACCAGCGAAAAAGACGAACATAAGATAACAAAAATATTATTGAAAATTTTAAATCTTCTTTGAAATATAATTATTTTTAACTAACGGTACCGACTTCTGGTGTTAAAAAATAGCATAACCTAAAATTGTCAAAAATTGTGAATCTGCTTTGAAGTATATTTTTTTATTCAAAATATGAGTACCTAGGTTCATTGCAAACTAAGAATTTAATTTATTATTCATATTTTATATTTTTCCGTATATTTTTAATTATGAAATACAGCCAATGCTTGATAGACCCGCGGTTTTAGGTACATGCGCAGTTGCAAAAGTCGTGGTCCGTTCGCATTATTGCTTTTAGGTAGAAGCGATTCAGCAACTCAATGTCATCGTAATATTTAAAATATTATTAATTTATTTTTTGAATTTCTCCGAAAAAAAGTATTTAAATCAATTTTGTTTTACCAACGGCGATACCACGCTGGAAACACCAGTTCTCGTAAGATCACTGAAGTTAAGCATTGTTGGGCGCGGTTAGTACTTGGATGGGTAACCGTTCAGGAATACCTGCGTGCTGTTGGCCCGTCGTGGGTGTGGTGGGCCCAAATTGGTAGTAAATATCCACCTAGAAACACTACCCGAATCGGGTAGTGAGGCAATGAACTTTCGAGTTCGAACTGCTAATCAATGTATGTAATGTAAAGAGTAGGTAATTTATTATTGAAAAATGTAGTAGTTAAAAATCATTCAATTGTTTAAAAATTGTGAATATTGTTCAAATGATCATTATTTTTATTTGAAAACACCAATTTTCGATGTCAAACATAATTGTTTTAAAGAATTTCGTCTTCTTTGAAATCTAATGATTTTGTAATAGAAAGTTGAACTTGTGACGAAAAGGACAATTTCATGCCGACATAAACTGAAGTTGTTGCAAAATTGTGAATATTCTTTGAAAATTATTAATTTTGTATTGGAAATACCAATTTCCGTAAAAAATTAGCATTTTTTACTTGGTATTTATAATTTTGATATTTCATAAATTACTATTTGTTACTTAACACGACAGAAAATTGTTCACAATTGTTAATCTGCCTTGAAATCTAATATAATAATGATTTTTGTGTAAGAATACCAATTTTGGTGTAAAACTCTAACTTAAACTAAAATTGTTTAAAACTTGTGAATCTTTAAAATCTAATGATTTTGGTTTAAAAATGCCAATTTCCGATAAAAACGCTAACATAGCCGAAAAACGAAAGTTGTTCATAAATGTTGCATCTTTGAAATCTAATAATTTTTCATCATGTATTTGAACAATTTTAGGTTATGACAGCGTCTTACACCAATAATTGGTATTTTAAAACAAAAATCATTATAATTCGTACAAGACTTGCCATTTTTGAACAGTTTCAGGTTATATCAACATTTTCACAGAAAATCAGATATTTTAAACAATAAATATTATATTTCGAAAAATATTCACAATTCTGAACAATTTGCTGTCATATGTTAGTTATTTGCGCCAGAAACTTGTAGTATTTTTGATACAAAACTATTATATTGTAAAGAACATTTACGATTTTTCAACAATTTGAGCTTATATTGGTGTGTTTCATCTGAAATTTGTATATTGAAACAAAAAATCGTTATATTTAATTACAATGATTTTTGTTTGAAATAATGAAATTTCCAAGCTTGAACAATTTAAGATCATGATCACATTTTTCACCAGAAATCGGTTATTTTAAACGAAAATCATTAAATTTCACGAAAGATTTAGAATTTGAAACAAATTTTATTATGTCAACATTTTCGGCGGGAATAGGTGATTTTAAACAACAAACATTAGGCTTAAAAGAAGTTCAATATCTTAAACAATTTTTGATTATGTTATTTGAGTGGTTTTAGTCTAAAATTGCTATTGTTAATAACAAATATACAATATTATACAATATTTGAACAGTAATAGGTGATGTTACTATTTTTTGTCGGAAACTGTTAATTTTGATTAAACAAAATGGAACCGTTTGGTTGTCTATATATCATACAAAAAGGTTATATAGTTAAAAGTTTGTCATAAGGACAACCGCAGGATTTCGCCGGGAGCGGGTGCTAATCTGAAAAATTGCACCCGCTCCCAGCGAAATCGCGGTAAGATTTCAGCTGTAACCACGTCTCACGACCGTGAGATAGGTGGTTACAGTCTACGACGAACTCGATAATGGTCCGGCAAAAGTCTCGTGCACCCTGAGGACACGGAGCGACCCAAGGACGACCGCCTTCTGCATTTTCCCCGCAAGTGTCTCAGCATTTTGTTGACACGCAGGGATGCTTTTCAGGCTATTAACCAGTGAAACCTTGGCACTTCCAAGAGCGCCGATGATCAAGACGATTAGCTTAACAGAATATTCCGGGTATAACCGTCGCAACTCCCTTATAAGGTCTTTATACCTCTCTTTATTTTCTTTCTCCTTGGCTGTGACGTTTTTGTCAGCTGGTGCCGAAAATTCGATAACGAACATGGTTCGTTTCTCGAAGTCAAGGAGAACTATGTCAGGCCTCGAGTGCGCAACAGAAACAATTGTCGAGAATATGAAGTTCCAGTATATGCGGCACTTCTCATTTTCGACAATTGACTCTATTTCTCTAGGAGTGTTTAGCGGAGAGGTATTTGGGCTAATGCCATAAGAGTGACAGAGATGGTAATAAAGCACTCTTAGTGCCGCATTGTGCCTTTGGATGTAGGTCGTTCCCGCATGAGTTGGACAACTAGATAGTATGTGTCCTAGATGCTCGGGGTGTGCATGACACGCTCTGCAGCTATCATCGGGAATGTCTTGGCTCAAAATGTGGCGACGGTATGCTAGAGTGGAAATGACACCGTCTTGACATGCCAAAATGAAGCCCTCCGTGCCCGACAACAATCCGGGTGATCTAAGGAAAGCAAACGTTAGCTCATACGACATCGACTGATCTTCCACATTTCTGTGGAAGATGCCGTGCATCCTCTTGTCGAGGAGCTGTTCGTGGAAGTTTTTCTTCTGTGCTTTCTTAATCCGAGCCTTCAGGAGTGAGTATTCAAGATGGATAAGATTTGATGCATTTTGCTCACCCCTAATATTGAAGTCAAGGCCGAGTGTTTCAGCAGCCTCCTCCGCTGCTTTGTACAGAAACGCCCCTTTTCCCACTTCTTCGTGTTTCCTGACCATTTTAAGAAGAGGGTCTTGTCCATTTGCAACTATATGTGCTGTACCCAGAATGAGTCTGTTGTGAAGACATTCAAGATTCAGTATTCCGCGACCACCTAGGCGGCGTGAGATGTAAAGTCGCGGAACAGAAGACTTAAGGTGCATGCTCTTGTTCATGTGCAAAACCTTTCGCGTTCCGATATCAAGGGATCTGAGCTCGTCCTTCGTCCACGGAACCACTCCAAATGAATAGAGTACTACCGGGACGGCAAGCATGTTCGTTGCAGATACTTTGTTTCTCGCCGACAGTTCGGAAGACCAAATCTGCCGGATGAGACGTTTGTATCTGCATCGGAGAGTATCCTTTATAGATGTCACGTCCTGAATGCGGCTCTGTGGCACGCCCAGGTATGTATAGGTCTCTCCAGCGCAAAGGTGTCGTATAGCGCTTCTGTCAACGAGCTCAGGATCTTCGGGGATGCCATTAAGTTTTCCTTTCTTCAAATTAACCTTGGCGCATTTCTCTAACCCGAATTCCATTCCAATCTCTTGAGTGTACTCTTTGACAATTTTCAGAGCTAGATGTAGTTTCTCTTGATTCCTAGCATAGATCTTAAGATCATCCATGTAAAATACATAAGTGACCTTATGCTTTCGGTTTCCAGGTTTGCAATAATGTGAGGCAAAAGAGGAGAGGGCTCATGGTGTCGCCCTGAAATACACCTCTCTGAACGGTGATACTGTTAGTGATCACACGATGTTTTCCAGATGAGATAGTAAATCTGGTTTTCCCAAGCGGCATTAATGTCTCTATGCACCTCACGATGTGTGGATGAACCTTTAGGCTTTCCAACAGACAGATGATAAGTCTATGGGAGGTTGAATCGAAAGCTTTCCGGTAATCAATCCAGGCCATCGATAGAAATCGTTGATAGTATGCTGCGTCTTTACAGACACATCTATCGATGAGCAAGTTCTCCCGACATCCTGCTACGCCTTTCTTTGAGCCACGTTGTTCATACATCTCTCGCCATACAGGTCCAATTTTCCGAACAATCCTATCATTTAGAATAGCTGTGAAGATCTTATACAGTGTGTTCAGACAAGTTATTGGCCTGTAATTCTTAGGGTCAGCTAAGTTGCCCGTCTTCGGCAGGAGCACTGTGCGCCCTTCCACCAACCACCCCGGAATAGGCTCTTCCGACTTTAGATATGAGGTGAAAATTCGGGCCAGATGCTGGTGGGTTGAAGGAAACTTCTTCCACCAGAAGGTCTTGATGCCATCTGGTCCCGGAGCGGAATAGTTCTTCATGCCTCTTAATACGTTTTTCACCTCCTCGGTAGTGATAGGTGGGCATTCCTCCTCAGCTGTGATGAGGGCATTGCACAGCTTCTTGAAGCTGTTTATGTTCTTTGAGCCTTCTTTAAGTGGATGTTGGACTTCGTAGACTTCTCTCCAGAATGATTCGACCTCCTCTGGTTTGGGCGGATGGTCGACAGTAACTGGAGGGTCTTGGAAGAGTCGAGATGGGTCAGACGAAAACGGTTGATTTTCTCTGATCCACCTCTCTCTCCGCTCTAGACTTCTCCTAGCGTCAGATAGTACTCGTATTCTGTCAACAATATGCTGCCTGATGGTCAGTAGCTTTGACTTTTTGATTGTGTGATCACGGATCCGCAGTTCGCGCGTGAACTGTCGAACCTTGGCAGTGAAAGTCCTGCCAGATGTTATGTAGTCAATCACACACTGAATGCGGGACGCGTACTGTCTTGCCCAGCCTATCTTTGTGCTAAGTTGATGCATTCGTCTTTTGGTCTTATGATCAACCGTTGGTTTTGTTTTACGATTTGCATCTGCCAAAGTTCTCGCTGCATTGTACACACTACAATTGATAGTCCAGAGGTCGGATTCTTCGGAAAAATCTCCACGAAGCTCATCATCCAGTTCAGTCAGATCTTTGGGCTTGGGAGAAACCTGAATGTTGATGTTTCTCCGGGTCTTGAAGCATCGTTCTCCCTCTATTGGATGCCTGTTCGAGGCTGGTCTCAGTGTCGCCTCTCTTTCTCTGTTGCCGGCTTGTTCTGGCTGCGGTTGTGTAGGCGCTCCGCTTATATAAACCCTTTTCCGGAGGTCCTCGGCACGGTTTCGCAGACGGTTTTGCGAAAAATCCGAGAGCTCTGGGTGTTTCTCGCACCACAGAGCATGCAGTCGCGCCATGTAACCTTTTCGTTCAGGGGCCATACTGGTATCATAGCACTCCAGCAGGTCGTCCCTGAGTCGATCCGTCCACTTAAAAGTAACGAGATTCCGCCGGTCAATCGCATTGACTCCGTCTTGATTGGCTCCCCCAACTCTAGGGTAGTCGGCATTGTTGTCCGATCCATTGTCGGGAGCCCTGCGCGTTCGATTGTTTTGAACCGCACTTCCTACAACTATGTTTGGTGTTGTCATTGTTGTTCCCACGAGCAGCGAGGGAAAAGGGTTAGTCCATCTTTGTAGAGGCCCGCGTGCAAGGATAAGGCTGATACTCTGAGAGGTCGCCCGGTATCCCAGAGTCACCGTTTGAGACACCTCACCCAGGTGCCATTCAGCTTTCGCCACGGTTGTTACGCCTCCGCTTAGGAGTTATTCCTTCGGGACCATCCCTGGACAATTGTCCGCGACTGCTTATTAATCATTGTAACCATATTCAGCAGAAACCCTTGGTACAGGGACCCTCTATCCGCAACCCGAGGACGCGTCCGGCGGCTTTGTCATAGGCCCTTCGGGTCGATTCCCAAGGAATCAAAACCGAATATATATATATATATCAATTCTGAACTTACGATATAAATTTTCATCAATTATTCAAAATATTGTCCTTGCCTTTTTTCTACTATGTTAGATAAACGATACTAAATCCCGAAAAGTTTATATTTTAATTTAGAAATTACACACGTGAGATAAAAAAAAACAATAATCGCGCGCTCCACGCGATTATTTTCTAGTAAACAAAAAATTTGTTACTTACTTAGAAATCTCTTTTTTTAGGAATGGACGGACTATAATTTGCAGTGGAACGAGTCAGATTACGGGGGTGTGAAGGGTCTTCGAATCACACCCAACAAGTTGTGGAAACCCGACGTTCTCATGTACAACAGGTAACATAAGCTTCCCAAATAAATGTCCACTGATTACTATGAAGATCTAGTGGATTCGATAAATTTGAATAAGTATTACCCCATTAACAGTTTCGCGATAGAAAATCTAACGAAAAGATTAAAACGAAACAAGCATTAAAATTTGCATCCTAAAATTTTACAACGGTCTTCAAGCAAATAATTTATTTTAAAACACTAAAAATTTTCCTTAAAAAAACGTGGCATATTTATAAATAATTAACGCAATTTTAAATCAATTTTTTTCTTTTACATAAAATCATCTATACATAGTATAATTATCTGTTTTTTTTTT